>CM076570.1:544410929-544664392 GCA_034641835.2 Pinus albicaulis
CTATTTAAAATAAAGTTGTAATGTAATTAATTTTATGCTTTTTTTATTTATTTATAAATTTAGGAATAAAAAATGTATCATAAAGTAATGCTTTGATGTTTATTGTGTGTTTTTTTTTAAATTGATGTCTACCATCTATTTAACTTATATAATTAGGCTAATTTTATTTAAAATTTATTATAAAAAAAAAAAAAACATTTACCAAATCATAATTGGATAAAACACATTATCATTATAATAAATTATTTTAAATATCCATAAATTTAACAAGAAGGTAAGATTGTCAAAATAATTATAGAGTATGATATTTGAAGATGGATATTTAATTAGTGGATAAATCTATATATATAAATTTAATTATTATTAAATTTTATGATTAATATGAAAACACTAAAAAAAATTAAACATAAGATGATTAATATAAATGGTTAGGGAAAACAATATATTAACATTCCTTGTATACAGGTGATTATTTTTACTCTTCTAAACCATTCAAATTTCAATAAGGAATATTCTTAATTAGTAAAGATTCATTTTAAACAAGGATTTAACATGAGCAAAGAGGGATCGCATTTCTTTTTGTGCAAACTTCTTTATAGTGCAAATATAATATGTAATTTTTCATTATTTAAATTTTATTTTTGAATACTATATAGAGTATATATAGGACCAAATAATGTGTTATATATATATATAACACATTATTTTAATATTTAGAGCATAATTTATTTAAATTCTAAAGAGGCACCTGTCAACTCTATGGATGAACACCCCCCTCATGCTGGGCTATAGAATGAGCCTCTCCACTCAACTAGTTGATACTTGTATTAATATAATTGGTTTATCTTAACATATCAAATTTTTTTAATTATAATGAAAAATAATATTTTACTTTTATTATTTTCTTATATGAATAAAGATTCCTAGATGGGTGTGTTAATAGTGGGCATGAGCACATTAAATTAAGAGGGTGGCATGAACACCCCCATACATGCACAAGAATGTGAGTATATGATAAGAAAATTTCCATGGATTGCAACATACGAGGATTTAAGGTGGGTTAGTGCATTTGGACATAGTGCAAAGTTGAGGGGAAATAGCTTTGGTCCCCAGTGGAGGCGGCATGGCGTAGAGAAAGAAAGTGCATTGTGTCATTTGTGAGTAACTATCTGCCAAAAATTTAGGAAAAAATGTGCTTTGTTTATCCTTGGAGCGACTTTGGGGGAATCACTATCAACTTGAAATTGTTATTAAGCTGTTTGGGTGAGATATTTGTGCTAGAATGAAGAGACACAGGGCTCCAAAAAAATGCAAGGAGAGTTGGTCATTCTTCCCTAGAACACCACTACTTCTCAGGCTCTGTTTGTTGGGGATGTGTTATATTCTTTCCATGATTAGTCCCATGCGTTGTATGTTGCATCGGGCATCATAGGGGGGTCATAGTGGGTGGCAGCCCCCCCTGTTGGGGTCAAATTTTTTTTTCGGTGGGCAGACCCACCCATGGTTTTGTGCATGGGTTTGCACATGGTTTTGGGGGACGATGGTTTTCAGCCCCTGGTATTTTGTAGATCTGGTCAAGGGAACTACAGTTATGGTCTAATACAGGGTTAATGGATTGGGGTTTATGTATGCTTCGATATGTATATATATGTGTTGTAACACTGAAAGGAATATAATGAAAAATCAAGCTGGTCATCCCAATTTGGGATCTAGGGGAAAATCTCGGTGTATATTTATTTTATGTTTTATGCTCTCGCTATTGTTTATTTTATGTTTTTAAGGTTTGTTTGTAGATAATTTCTGTACAAGGTTAAAACCTACATTTGGTATTATAGCTATTTCAGCTTCAAGGGGATGCCTTTGTTGCTCAGGGGTTTTTTTCTTAGGCTTGAGGTAGACCCTGTTCAGTGGGAGATCTATGGGACCGATTCTTGCGGTGAAAGAAGATGGCAAGCAGTGGAAAGATAGAGATCGATAAGTTTAATGGTCAGAGTTTTGAGCTGTGGAAGTTAAATATGGAAGACCTGCTGGTGGATAAAGATCAATGGATCATGGTAGATCCAGGTAATAAACCAACCACAATTTCAGATGAAGACTAGAAGAAGTTGGATTGAAAGGTGAAGAGAACAATACAATTGTGTGTCTTAGATTTGGTATTGTTGAATGTATTTGGGGAAGCTATGACGAAGAATTTGTGGGAAAAACTTGGGACTTTGTACCAATCTAAGTCTCTGGTGAATAAATTTTTCCTACAGAAAAAGAAAGTTGTATAACCTGAGGACGAAGGATGGAGACTCGGTGACAGAGCATTTGAACGCCTTCAATATTTTGGTAAGCTAGCTATCATCTATTGATATTAAAATCTCAGATGAATTTAAGTGCATCATTTTGTTGTGC
Organism: Pinus albicaulis; assembly: GCA_034641835.2. Classification (NCBI taxonomy): domain Eukaryota; kingdom Viridiplantae; phylum Streptophyta; class Pinopsida; order Pinales; family Pinaceae; genus Pinus; species Pinus albicaulis. The sequence continues at coordinate 544,413,327 of CM076570.1, forward strand.
TATCTACCAGATTCGTGGGACAGTCTAGTTATTGCAATAGGTAGCAATACACCTACCTTGAATTTTGATGATATTGTCTCAGCCTTGCTGTTGGAGGAAATGAGACAAAGAAATATGGAGGGCCAGAATGGAGATGCCTTATTTGTACGAGGAAGGTCCCAAAATAGAAAAAAGCATAAGGTTTCGAGTGGGAGATCTAAATTTAGAGGGAGATTTAAATATCCTAGAAAATTTGTAAAGGTATGCTGGAAATGCGGAAAGGAAGGGCACTACAAAAAGGACTGCAGATCTAAACCTCCTGAGAAAGAAAAAGGATTTGATGATGCTCCTTCTGCAGAGGCAAAAACCACATCGGATGAAGGTGGGGATGGGTATTTGGCTTCTTCTTCAAATACACATGTAGATCATGATTCATGGTTGAATGAATCGGGTGCATCCTTTCACTTCACTCCCCATATGGAGTGGTTCTGCGAGTATGAGAAATATGATGGTGGTGATTTCTTCTTAGGGGATAATAGGAAGGCTAGAATCGTCAAATGTAGAAAATTCAAGCTGAAGCTATGGTGTTCTACATATTCTTGCATTGGCCATAAATATGATTTTTGTAAGAAATATGGATGATGAAGGTGTAAAAACAATGTTTGAGAAAGATACTTACGATATGGTTTGGGGAGCACTGGTATTAATGCGGGGATTTTGGATTGGAACTTTGTACAAGATTTAGGGCAGAACTGTTATTGATGGGTGCAACAATTCCGTGGTTCCAGAAAATGGAGCGGAAAAATTAGCGGTCTCTGGAGAAAAGACCATGCTATGGCATCAAAGGCTTGGACATATTGGAGAGAAGGGCCTTCAAATACTGCATGGAAATGGTATGGTAGAAGGTATGTATAATTGCTCTCTGGATTTTGATTTCTAGGAACATTGTGTATATGGGAAGCAGAATTAGGTGAGTTTTCCTTCTGGTGCTAAGATGGAGAACAAAATATTAGAGCTTGTGCACAGTGATGTGTTTGGACCTATGTCGGTTCCATCACTGGGTAAGTATGTGTACTATGTTTCATTCATAGATGAATTCTTAAAGAATACATGGATATATTTCTTGAGGAATAAATCTAAAGTCTTTGGCAGATTTAAAGAATTTAAGGCTCTAGTGGGGGTAGTTGAACTACCCGAGTAACTATCAACCCAGCGCGAAATTAGGGATTTTTTATATATTTTTTAACCATTAAAATGGCATACGCGGAAAAGTCTAGCTGTACTAGCGTATACACGCGGAAAAACACGGGCATAGTCGCGTATGAAGGATTTTCCACTGTTTTTAAGTGAATTTGTCCAAGTCCGTAGGAATGGGTGCCCATAAAGCCATGTAGCAATCATGAATCATGTCAAGGTGAGAAATGATGCTATAACAGATGCCCCCTAATATATGAGGTCAGAAGGGGTACATGATGGCCGAAATGTATTATGCACATAGAAAGAACTTCGCAAGGACAAAAGAGGACTTCACCAGATTTCAGCCTGCCAAAAACCAATGAAAGAAACCAGAGAGTCAACACATGCTGAGGCGGGCATACCCATGCTCAGTCAATAATACATCATATATATAGAAAGTACCGAATAGATCCAACATGTATACAAGTATAACTGAACTGAAAGTACATAGTGAATCATCTGAGCAGGGCCCGGAAAGACAAGTCTGTATCAATGTCCAAGTATCACATATAGAAAGCTGAGCAAAGATAGTGCAACTGGATATCTGATCAAGTAACTGAATCTCCAAGTACCGTATCATAAGAGGCGGATCAAACGGTACAATCACGCAACTCGGGGATCAACATATAAGATGCTGCTGTGCTGAACTGCAACATATAAGGGTGGACGGCAACACTGGCAGAAACTGAGAGAACTGTCAACAGTGAACCGAGAAATGCCGATGCAACCCAAGGTCTTCACCGATCACAACGGCACAATTCTACACACTGGGAATAAATGAGCTGAAGTCGACCATGTGAGAAATCGTTGGATTACCGGGCAATGATGTTTCCCGTTAACCAACGCGAGACAACCCACCGATAATGATAATGAGTGTCAAGGTGCCCCAGTACAATCCGACAAGTGTGAATGAATGAGTTGAAGTCGAACACTTGAAAGAATCTACCAATCAGGAGGCAATAATGAATCCCCACTGTCGATAGCGAAGAGTCTGCCACTGATGACTGCAAACCCTAAGGTACTGACAAAAAGACTCTAGATCTTGTTCCCAGAGCAATGAGTCGGAGTCGATGGGAAAAGATCTGCCGGAAGGAAGGCATTAAGGCATCCCACATCAGTCCAGCGCGAGTGTAACCCGCAGGCCAAGATTTGGAAGGAATCGGACGAAGGAGAGTGATGGAACCAAAACCGAAGTACGTTTCCGACGTGCACAAGATGAAGCTAGCGTACGGAAGAAACCCTCTGAACCAACCAATAATGAAAGCTGACGCAGAGGCGAGAAATCCACCGATAGGGTCAAATGGAAATCCAGGTACTGCACGAATCCCAAGTGTGATAATGTGTGCTGACGTCGAACACAGGGGAAACCACTCAGTCCAAGACCCATGATGATGATCAAATGCTGAGCACGAGGTCACCTATCAATGATGGAAATAGGCCCAAGGTGCGGCTCTAGGCTTGCTCTCAGAGAAATGTGTCGTAGTCGATAAGAGACAAACCCGCCGGCAAGAAGTCAATGGGGACCTTCTCAAACCAGCACGAGCAGAAGATCAAAACATCTGATGTGATAGAACATGATACTGACAAGACCGGGAAGGCCGACCGAATAATGAGTCAAGAGACACCGCAGAATGGCCGACTCAGGCTAGACTTCCCTTGAACAAAAGCACGACTCTGTGATGACCATGGCAGTAAAAAGTGACACTGTATAAGTCCGTCTTGCAGGAGGCAAAACAAACTCTCCATATGATTGGAAGAGATAACCAACCGGGGGAGAACTGACAAGTGAAACATGGTAAAGGCTGAACCTAGGTCAAACTAGAACCATCCCAAATGAAGGAAATATATATAAGTATATGTTCTTTGTTCAAGGGCGACAAACTGACTCTGTACTGCCATCGAAATAACGAAGATACATCCCGTTCCCGCTCTTTTTGTTATATTTAATTTTTTTGTCTTTTTCATAATAAGCCTGAAAAAGAATAAAAGAATGCTATGATACAATGGATAGAACGAGTATAAAAAAAAAACAGATGCACTAGTTCCGGGGTTTGGAACAATCCTATGCTCAATGCAAGGTGGCGAAAACTGGTCAGTGATACTCAGAGGAACGTTCCATCCATGGGTACAAAGGTGTCAAGTCGTGATAGCTAAGTGCATGCAACGGTTAACTTGTACATAAAGTCAAGGTCAAAAGTTGGCTTAAACATCGAGTCCAAATGAAGCCGGCTAAAGGCCAGGATAAACAAGTAGCCAATATGCAATGCAGTAATACAACTTAACGACACCAGGGAGCCTCTAGGGTATAAGCCAGAAAAATGATAAGTGATGAAGGAGAAGAATGAAGCTTCAACACGAAAGACATGGCGAGACTAAAGAGGACTCCCGAGCCTACATAAAAAGCAGCATGGGCAACAAGCGATAGCGAGGAACTAACTAGGAAGCCCATGTAAAGGAAGGCTCTACCATCAAGTCATGATTTTAAAAATCGGCGAGTGAAAATGGTATAATACTCATGACCTGATGGGATCGACCCTAAGGCAAGTGATCAGTATGGAGGCTAGAATGCAAGATGCAACGGAAAGTGATTCCCTAACCTATATGCCAGTGAAGATCATATACCTGCCGTGAAGAGTCTGAACACATGGGCCAGAAACCGGAAAAAATCTCGAAAATGTCAAAATGTACCTGAAATATACCAAACTGGGCACTTCCAAGCAATCGAGTTATACAGCATAAGACAGATCGAAAAAATAAGCACAAGGAAATTTTTTGCGAAAATTTTCAATTTTTTAGCCATAAATACACAAATTACCTCTCAAATGGTTCATTATTCCATAGCTGATGTGGAAAAAGAGCTCTGGAGCTAAAAACTTGTTTCGTCAAACCAGCAACAACCGACCGTCGGAATTCAGCGAAACTTCAGGTAGGCTCCTTATTCATCCTGTTGATTCATTTTGTCCGTTTAAAATTTAAAATTAAGTGGATTTTTACCGGGAAACCCTTATTAAAAAACGCGTACCTGCGCATACGCGGGTTCAAAGAAGGAAAGCCGCGTGTACACGCGACTGTGCACAGCGAAACTAGCGTATGCGCAAGTCCGAATTTTAAAAATGAGTTTCTAATGCAAATTTTAATGAATTTTTTCAGGATGACAATTTCATGGAGGGAACGCGAGCATAGTGCAGTGGACCAAGAGGTCATGGAAGACCGCGCAACACAAAATGTCCTCCGAAACTGTGGATTATTCAAATTTTTCAAAATGCCCAATATGAAAAGTAATGTGAGATTGCTTGAAATGCTGGTAAATTATTGGGAACCGGATCAGGATTGTTTCATCATTGATCAAATGCCACTACGCATAGAGGTGGAAGATATATACTTTATCACTGGACTCTCCAGAAGGGGAGACCCAGTGGATTTGCACGGAAAGCCCCTGGGAGGGTTAACCGTGGAGGACTATGTCCAACTCTATTGCATAGAAGATTCCAAAAAAGTAGGCACACAGATTGCAATCAGAGATATCAGGGACTTGTACATGAAGATCCTCCTGTTCACCATCGGCAGAGTGGCAGGATCTGCCTCACTGCATCAGGCGTCCAGGGCGCACATGAGCATAGCTGTAGAGTGCTTAATTCATGTGTATGATTGGTGCACTGCCCTGCTACTGAACATGAAACAACAACTGACCTCCATTCGCAAAACACATACAAAACACTTTGGCTATGGAACCATTTTCACTACATTCTTCTTCGAGAGAGTTCCAGCTTTGAGACCCAAAGTCATCTCAACTATCAGCAGCCCTCGGGACCCAAGAATTGCCCGTTGGGCAGACATGATGAAGAGACTGGGGGGCAGCGAGGTACCCCGAACTACCTGGGATGATGAGTTCTTCTTATGGTGGAGAGAACAGATCATCGCAGTAGATGACTATCCCTATGCCGGGATGGATTTCCGAGGAGATCCAGATCTAGTACTTCCACCCGGTGCAGCATGGGGAGCAATCGGTAAGTTTTTTCAAAAATTTTAACTTATATGATTTTTATTTTTTTTTTTGGTTTTTTCAAATATGTATGAAAAATGAAAAACAAACATGTTTTTGGATTGGATTCATAATGACTGACAAAAAATGATCATGTTTCAGATGTTGGACCAGTGCGTCCTGAGGGCCTAGCACGTCACAAGCGCCGCAGAGGTGAAGCAGAGACAGCGGATTCTGACAGGACCCTCCAGGCCGTGCAGAGAAACTCGGAGGGACTAACCCGCCAAATCCCTCTGGCTGCTGTGGAGGACTTGCCAGAAGCCGTCCAGAGACGGGTTGTAGGAGTACCCCGGGACTGGGTTAGACTGTTCCGCCGTGTGGCCACTGCAGTGATGTTCTATAGGAACACTGGGCAGGGTCCTCAGGATTAGACAGATTTTCATATTGGATGACTGTATATTTTTTGAGACTGAACATGATGGGGCATAAGCCCTAGTTTTGTACGGCATTGATGGATCCAAAATTTTGTGAAGTTTTTTGACATACTGATGATATATATACAGCGATATTTTGATGTGACGTGATAAATGTATCAAATGTATGATGTTTTTGATGATTTAGATTTTACTGTATTGAATGATTAATATGCCAATCTAAAGCTTGATTAGCTAATGAGTCAGCAAACCAATTGTCAGCTCGAGGAATATGAATGAATGTTAAAAATTGAAATGACCTTTGTAACAAACGTACCCTCAAGAACAATCGTAATAAAACTGGATCTCGTACTCGATAAGTGTTGTTCAACTGCGACACCACCAGCTGGGAGTCCAAGAAAACTACCAACGAATCAACACCCAAAGATATTGCCTCCGAGAGTAAATGAATGACTGCAGTGTATTCTGCTACGTTATTGGAAGCAGGACCAATGCAGACCCCTCTTGATACCAACAGCTGACCGGAAGGATAACGAAGCACCCAAGCCGCGGAAGCTAAGTTCCGGGTGTGTCTACTAGCACCATCGGCGAAACCATAATGACTCATGACATCAACACAACCTGCCAAAGCAGATCAAAAAAACATCACCATCCCATCAAAAATCGAAAATCAAACAGATATGTACAAGACAAAAAACTACTATATACAAAGCAAAATGCCAGGCCAAAGCCTAGGCATAATACTTCTTCAGATAGAGCCCATTTTGGGGCTCCGACAACTCGTTTCCTTCGAAGTCAACCAAGGTATACGCTCCTTTCTTAAGGACCTTTTTAACGATATAGGGGCCATACCACATCGACTTAAACTTTCCTGCCCCCAAGGCATCCTTTTCTTGGGCATAGACCAAAACAAGGTCGCCTTCGGAAAAGACCCTAGGCTTAACCGCCTTATCGTACTGGACTTTGACTCGGGTTTTATGCGCTTCGTTCAACGTGGCGGCATCTCGACGCTGCTCATCAAGATGTTCCAGATGAAGAAGCCGTCTTGTGACTAGAAGTGTCGTGAAGAAGCTCAACAAATTAGCTGGCGGGGAATCTCGCATTCAATAGGAAATACAGATTCCACCCCGTGCACTAACTGAAACGGAGTAAAGCCAGTTGCAGTTTTCACTGACGTCCTGTATGCCCAAAGTGCAGGATATAGCATAATATGCCAGCTGGATCTATGTTTATCAATTGTCCTTTGAAGAATTGTCTTCAAGGATTTGTTCACGGCTTCCACTTGCCCATTGGCTTGAGGATAATATGGAGATGAATGTTCCTGCCGGAAACCCAATTTGAGAGCCAACTCAGCCATCATACTATTCTGAAAATGACTGCCATGGTCAGTGACAATCTCTCTAGGAATACCGAAACGAGCAATGACTCGATTGAAGAAGAAAAGAGCTGCAGTCTCACCATCGTTCCCAAAAGTAGGCATAGCTTCGACCCACTTCGTAAAGTAGTCTACTGCTACGATAATGTACTTGTGACCTTTTGCCGAAGGCGGGTTACAAGTAGTATAATCCATACCCCACTTTGTAAAGGGGTCGACAGTAACGACTGGAAAAAGCGGAGCTGGATGAGCGCGCATTTTTCGAGTATACACTTGACAAGGATGACACTTCTTGACCGATTCAATACAATCTTTGAAAATCGCGGGCCAGAAGTAGCCAGCGCGCAAAATCTTTTGGGCTGTAGCAAGCCCTGATAAATGACCCCCACAAGCTCCACCGTGAGAATCATTAAGCACAGCCTCAGCTTCTTCGAAAGTTAAGCAGCGTCTTAGGATTGAATCAACCCCTCGACGGTACAAAGCATCACCGATAATCAGATAAATTTTAGCTAAGTGACGCAGCTTACGACGCTCATCTTTCGAAAAAGAAGAGGGAAACTTCGCAGTCTGGAGATATACAATGATGTCCCCATACTAAGGATCTTGTGGAGAGATCAGAAACAAGTGTTCGTCCGGAAAGGACTCATCATAGATCATCGCCTCTCCACAAGGCAACTCGGAGATCAATTCCGCAAAAACTAATGACTTCTTGGATTTGGCAGACATGAACTCTAGATCAAATTCTTGTAAAATCACAATCCATCTATTATATTTTCCCCCAATCACTCGCCTGCTGAGGACAAACTGAAATGGATTGGCAGCTGCCAAGACATAAGTTTTGCGAAGAATAATATAATGTCGGAGTTGCTGCACAACATGAACTGCTGCTAAGGCTAATTTTTCTATCGGGGTGTATCGCAGTTCAGGTCCTGCCAGTCCTCGACTAAGGTAGTAAATAACATGCTCAGCCAGAGCATCATCCTCCTGAACCAGAACCATACCAATGGTAGATTCTGCTGTAGCCAGATACAAAAGAAAATCTCTGCTATAATCGGGTGGACTCAGTAAAGGAGCAGAGGTCAATGCCTTTTTCAAGGCATCGAATGAGCGTTGAGCATAGTCGTCCCAAAAAAAAAGGACTCCTTTCTTCAACAGTCTCATATATCCCTTTGTAATCTCAGCATAGTTAACGATAAACCTCCGAAGAAAGTTAGACTTCCCTTGGAGACTTTGAAGTTGACGGATTGAAGACGGGGGAGGCAACCGAAGTATTGCCTCAACCTTGAAAGGATCTACCCTTATCCCTTCATTAGACACGATAAATCCCAACAGCCGACCGGATGTTACCGCGAAAACGCACTTGTTCGGATTCAAACGAATTTTATAAAACCGACATCTCTCAAATATTTGCCGGAGGTGTCCTGGATGATCCATCCTCTTTCGAGAATGAGCAACTAGATCATCTAAGTATGCCTCGATAATTTTCTTGATGTCGTGGAAGGCGTAGGACATGGCCCGCTGAAAAGTGGCTCCAGCATTTTTCAGACCAAAAGGCATTTTCTTATATGCAAACGTACCCCAGGGACAAATAAATGCGGTCTTATGTTGATCTTCTGGACGGATAGTAATTTGATTATAACCAGAAAAACCGTCCATGAAGGAAAAAATTTCGTTACCGGCACACTCATCAATAATCCGATCAATGAAGGGTGTGGGGTAATTATCTTTAGGACACGCCTTATTCAGGTCTCTGAAATCGATGCACACTCGAATTGTTCCTTGCTTTTTATCAACAGGAACGGGGTTTGAAACCCATTCAGTCAGAGGAACTGGGAAATGAATCCCGCCTTAAGCAGCTTTTCAACTTCAGCTTTGATAGCTGCTGCCTTCCTAGGATTAACCGGACGAAGTTTTTGCCTGACCGGCTTAGCGTTTTCATACGTCTTGATCTCATGCTGGACAATAGATGGATCTATGCCAGGCATTTCCTCATAAGACCAAGCAAAAACATCCCTATACTCTTTGAAGAGCTCGGTATAGATTTGAACTTCTTCACGGGAACATTCAGCTCCAATGAAAACGTTCTCAATAATGTTGGGATTCCTGGAGATGTTCACCGGGATAGTCGGAGAGATCACACCCATGTTCCCTTCAGCATAAACCTGTGCTGGTGCTAAGGGGCTCAAGACTGGGTGAACAGGTCCAGGAGACTGAGGACTTGGAAAACTAGCTTCGACTTCGCTCAAGTCAGGTAGGAAGTAAGACCGATGATGCAAGTCATCCCACGGTCTCTCTATACCCGTCATTGCTTCCAGGATGGCCTCTTCAGATGGAAGAGTGGTATCTAGACAATCCTGGGCAGAAGAAGAAGTAAGCGTCCAAGCCGGAGCCACATCACCATCCAACTCTTCCGGCGAAAGAGGAGCTGGATCAGACTCTGCAGTGTCAACAACAGCCTGATATGCAATCTCAGCTGCAGAAATCGGGAATGCCATTCCACCCACTTGCCCTTCCTCCAAAGTGGCCGTTGGGGAAGGTAAGGTCCAAGGGTCCGAAAAATAATGAGTTCGAAAGAACTCTCTTCGAAGGGGAGCCTTGGAGGATGAAATAGCATTGATAGACACCTTAGGAGGAGGAAGATCAAAAGATCCCATCAGGGAAGAATACATTCCAACTCCCAGATTCTCGATAGGTGCCTTAGTATTGTCCAACTTAGGGACAGATGAGTCAGGAGGCGCATCCAGGTCTACAGGAGGACAGTCCAGTTGATCCACCGTAATTATCCTCCCTTCGTGGGGGAAACATACTATCCGAAATAGTGAAGATGCAATGGCATCCATATCATATATCCAGTTTCTCCCCAACAGAAGGTTGTAGTCCAAGGCCGCATCTACTACCTCAACCTCTATGTTAACGGTTTTGCCCCCAACACAGATGGGCAAAGCCGGGACAATACCATGGGGCCTATGAGAATGGCCATCGAATGCAGTAAGAATAGTGCTAGATGGAACAGCTTTGGGAGATCCTAGTGTCTTCCAGCATGCGAGAGACATCACGCAAGCAGAAGCACCCTCATCAACGACCGTGCGAAAGATATTAGTCTTCCGGTACGATGATTTAATATGGAAGGCCATATGATGAGGAAGTCTCTTCTTAAAATTCTTCTTATCAAAGGTAATCAGAAGAGAATTTTTCGGATCTATAGCTCCAATGGCAGTGAGCAAAGCACTGCGCTGAGCCGGACAAGACTGGAGTACCTCTAAAGCTGACATAGCACAAGGACTCTGCGCCAGATCTTCTACAATCGAGTAGTTCTGGGCAGCCCCCATGTTCGGATTAATCGTTGACCGCTTAGAGGATGCCTTCGGTATCCGAGGCATAGACTCGACAGTTGGCTTCGTGATATGAAGCGGCTCAGTAGCATCAGGAACTTCCTTAGCTTTCGAAGATTCTTCTCCGCCATAATCACGGGATCTCGTAGCGACATCCACGTGAGCACTCATCATAAAGATATTCGATGGAATTTCCCCTTCCTGGGCACCTCCAGAGGAAGCCCTAGGATTTTGATTCGCGCCAGCAATTAATTGCTGCCCTTGGGGAAAAGGGTTTGTTAGCACAGCCTGGGAACTAGAAGAACCCTGCTGAGATAACAGGCGCTGAGCATCCTGAATTTTCAGGCAAAGGTGTGTGAGATGGTCTCCAGCACAAAGCTTGCATGGAAACTTCACTTTCTTTTTCTCCTTTTGGCCCTCACCAACACGCTCGTTGGTTTTATTTGCATTGCCCTTCCCATTCTTGCCCTTCTTCTTGTTATTACGTCCCTTCTTCTTCCCATCGGATTGTTGATTTCCTTTGGGTTCGGAAGATTGGACAGCATTTATGGACAAAGACTGGGAAGGTGATGAATCAGCAGGCACAGCCTGACCAGAAGGAGCAGATTGTAAAGACAACTGCTGCAATTGAGAAAGCAGGCTGGCTGCACTACTACTGACCGATCCGACAAGTCCGTCACCATGCGGACCAGGTTTAGGTTTCGATAGATCCAATTTGGAGCGAGGAGCATTAGGCAAATACTTGTAAAGCATGCCAGACCGAGAATAGATCAACTCTAACTGCTGGGCCCTAAAGATGGCCTGCTCCTCGGAATATACCCCTGACATGGATACATCCTTTGAAATATCTGACTGAAGCGACTTCAAAAACCACTCGAGAAAGAACTCACCTGGAATATGGGCTTTGATAAGCCTCTTCCTTCTCCTCCATTCCTGAATATGATCAGAAATGTGAGTTGCCTCATCCTGCTTAAAATTAGCCAGGAGTTCGGTCCCAGCCTCATATCTGACAGGCAACCGGAAATGGTTAAGAAAAGTGACAGCCAGTTCTCCAAATGTGGCGAAACTGCCCCCAGTAAGCTCTATATACCACTTCGCGGCGTTTCCAGTTAAGGTGCGCTGAAATAATCTCAGTCTAATCGAATCGTCGATCAGAGAGTTGGATGAACACCATAAGTGGAATGTGGTGACATGGTCTGCCGGATCTTCACCATTCTTACCTTCAAACTTAGGAATGTCTCAAGGAAGTTTGGTTGGAACCGGAGGCCAACCCGGACTATACTGAATCGGGTCATTAGTTAACTTCGCCAAGTCTGGCAAGCTTAACGTTGCCAGAAATGGTAATCGCGGCGGAGCCTGAGAATTCCATCCTTGATGGGATGGATTTCCCACATTCTGAAAAGAATAGCCTGGATTTGATGAGGCACCAGGCTCCCAGAAAGGACCCGTAGAAAACGGAGAAGAACCTCCTCCCCACGCCGAGTTACCAAGACCCAGACTAGTTCCCCCCGCTGAAGTATTGACTGAAGATGTAAGCCCCTGGTAGGGGTTCCATGTATTAGATAGAGGAGAAAGAGACTGATAAGCACTCGATGCAAGGAAAGAAGCATTCCCTGGATGACTCGCGATGAACTGATTCCCTGCCCCCGACGTTGCAAACATAGGATTCCACCCCATAAAAGCAGTCGAACTTGGCCCCCGAGCCCAAGGATTGAAACTTTGGGTCTGGGACGTAAAAGGAAACGACCCTAAAGAAGGATTGGGACTAGGAATATGCCCAGTCCCAAAGGGGAAACCCTGAAAAGAAGCCGATCCACTAGCCATGTTGGACATGGGCGTAGATCCAGCTGCACCGGCGGTAAAGGAAAAAGAGGGATTTCCAGCAATGGACATCCCTGAAACAAAGGGACCAGATTGAGAAGCATATGCTTGGGTGAACCCAGAGCCAAACATAGCAGTGCTAGAAGCACTCGAAGATAGAGCAAGAGTGCCCCCCTGCCTCGACAGAAGCAGGGGTCTGAATGCCCGCAGCACTCACGGTAGAAGCCGCGTTCCCAGTCGTGGCCATCGAAAGATAAGAAAGATAAGGAAGATCCGGCGGTCTCTCAGACTCCGGTCCGATGTACTCTATAACAAACGGATGATTAAGAGGAAGAGGAGATGGACCTGTAGCTGCAGCCTTAGGTATATCTTCTATCTGAAAATCTTCCTCCTGAGGAAACAATACCCTCGAGGTGAGCGAAACGCTCCTCTCGGAACCGACACCGGAATCAGCAATGAAACCTTCAGACCTTAGTGGAGGATCTCTCTCCACAGCTTCAGACTCTACAGGGTGAAAACCACCTGCTAGATCGCTCCTACGCCTTCTCGAAGAAGGCTCTGCACTCTCGGGAGATAACCCCCGGACTCTCCTCGAACGTCGAGGCGCTTGATCAGCCACTTTTACAAATTTATTATATTAGACTCAAGAAAAGTGAAAAGCTAGGCAAGCTAGGAGCAAAGAGCACTCACTAAAATCAAAACCCTGAGAAACAGCAAGCAAACAGCCTCCAAGTATTTTCGCTCTGGGTGATGAGGACCGGACACCAAAATACAGGAAAGCGAAGTATAGGACCTTCCGAAAGCAGTCTGGGATGATTAGGGCCCATAACAACTAGCGAAGGTATCAGAAGCAGTTACGCCGACCTCCTAACAACAGCCTTTGCCGGCTCAAGCACCCAAGCTTCGCAAGGGCACCCCCCAGAAGTACTGCTGGAAGTGATGCGACGTCTGCCTCAGGTACCACGGGTATTCCCCCCTGCAGTCACCTGTGTGGAACCTAGGAACAGCAACTATGGACACCAATCCGTATCAGAAGCTGGGCGGAACGGTCTTGAGGTTAGATTCAGCTAATCGGAGGGGGGTATCCCTCTTCTTAACCTTCACTTCCCCTCGCGCTTGACTCTCGGATGAGAGCTTTCCCAGTCCACTTCACGGAGTTGGATTTCGCTCAATTAGTAAACTTCTATGTCTGTTTGAGCGGCCTTGGAGAGTTAACTCTCCTCTCTCCTATTCCAAGGCCCTACAACCTAGCTAGTTGGTGATCGACACTAAATAAAACTTGCTAGTTGATTTTAGATTTAATCGCTTATTTTAAGGGCTGTTGTATTAAGTCACAAGGATATGGAGTTGAAACCAATGATGTTCTGACGCAAAAGAAATTAATAAAAACCTGACTACATGCACATGCAGTTCTTAGTCTTTCGATGAAGAGCAATTTCTATGTAAGTTCTACGAGGCTAAAATATATTTTTCTTTTCGAATTACAAACTCACACGCACAAAAATTAAGAAGCTAACTAAATGATTCAATGCACCTAATGCAAATGACCACTAGCATGTAATTTCTAAGATGCAGAAAGTCCCTTGAAACAAGGTGAAATTTCCCAAAAGGCTCCTTCAGTTTCAACTAATATTTTGATATCCAGAAAGCTAATTCTTGCAAACAAGAACTCTTAATATAAGACACCAAAATACTCAACAAGAAAAAGAAGAAATCAAAAGACAACCTCCCTTCACAATCAAGAGGGAAACTAGAAGCAAGAAAATTCACTAAAGTCCCAAAAATGAAGCCAAACGAAAATGAAAAAGGCAACAACAAAAACAAAAACAAGAAACAATGTTTTTTGAGTTTTTGATATGCAAAAAACAAAAAGCAAAACAAATGTTTTTGGGCTTTTTTAGTTTTATAAAACAAGAGCTTCAAGAAAACCAAGAACAACTATCTCAATCCAAGCCAAAATGAGACCGAATTTGAAGCATAAACTCCAACTATGCCCCCAAACCTTATAAAACTAATGATAGCAAGATCAATAAGGGCAACGGAAAACTAAAAACTCAATCGAACAGCCAAGAGAAATAGTGCAAATTTGTTGCAACACAAAACTCCAAAGAAACAAGAAAAGATCTTCGAAAAATGCAACAAAACCCTAGCTTACGAAACTCAAGAAAACCAATCAAAAACAAAGCAAAGAACGCAATGCAAAGCACAACACAAAGACAGGAGCGAGTCAGTGAGCAAAAGCTCTCTGTTCTGGTAAAACAGAACAGCCAAGAACGCTCAGAAAGCGATCTTGGAACTCAATCCAGGAGTGCTAGCACCAACAAGAACACTTCGCCAAAAGATCAGTTTTCGGGCAAACGAAAGAGAACCAAGACTTAAAACCACTTCTGTCACACTCCGGTAAGTACAAAGACACTGCAAACACAGGCCTCCACAGCCAGAAAAGACCAAAAACACCAGAATCTTGAAATTTCAAATTCACCCTAGGTATACGCGACCTTGCAGTTATGCAACAGGCGTGTATACGCGTCTGTGTTGAGGGAAACCCGCGTATACGCGGTTCCTTCTACACAAACTCGCGGGTATTCGCGACTGTGTGCAAGAAAAACTGCGTATACAAAGAAAGATAATGAAAAATAAAAAGTACAAGCCTGGGAAAGGTATAAAAGCTTCAAACTGACTGCAAGAAAGCAAACTGGACTGTAAAAGACAGAAGAAACCGTTGGCAACCTACCAAACAGCTGAAACAACCCAACAGGAGAATCACAAAAATGTGATCCCCAGTGGAGTCGCCAGTTCTGTTTCGGGGATTTAACACCCTAGAGGTTGGTTGGGATTCAACCTCCACAGAGCAGAGGCGTACTATTTAACAGAGACTCACACGATCATGCACAGTCATGAAAACGAAATAGAGCAGAACGAGAGGTTTACCCGTTGGTCCTACGTTTGAAGTAGATCCACGTGGAGTTCAAACTCCCCGCAACCGTCCTTCCTCTTTCACCTGAAATACAAGAAGAAACCAGCACAAAGGACAAGTTGTACAGTATATTTCTACTCTATATGTTAGCGAGATTCATATAAAACATTAAATAAATCATCATAAATGCTTGTATAACAAATATTCTTCATACATTAAAGCATACACTAACACGTTTACTTCGGGAACAGCATGATACTTCTGCATTATAAAAATAGTACGTACAAAAGTAAGTGGAGAGATCACCTGATCCTTCCAAGGCCTTCGCAGACCGTCGTCCGGATCCGTCCAGCCCTTGCCTCGCTAAGACTCCTTCCCAATGAGTGCATACGAGATAACATATAAAGGGATGTGTATCTCAAGGAAACAAGGGTTTCCTGAAATGAACTGGGAAAGTGCAGGAGGCACGGGGAATCAGACTTGGATAGGGAACCAACAGAGTATAATAATAATAATTCTCTCTCTCTCCCCTTAGGCCATACATATGAGGTCTTTTTATAGTCCCTCCAAGTAGTTTCAGCAGTTGGAAACAGTTGGCCACGGGCTGGGGTGGTTGAACTACCTGAGTAACCATCAACCCAGCGCGAAATTAGGGATTTTTATATTTTTTTTAATCATTAAAATGGCATACGCGGAAAAGTCTAGCTGTACTCGCGTATACACGCGGAAAAACACGGGCATAGTCGCGTATGAAGGATTTTCCACTGTTTTTAAGTGAATTTGTCCAAGTCTGTAGGAATGGGTGCCCATAAAGCCATGTAGCAATCATGAATCATGTCAAGGTGAGAAATGATGCTATAACACTAGTGGAAAACCAGACAGAGAAGAAAATAAAGGTGCCAAGGACAGATAATGGTGGGGAGTTCTGCAAGAAGGAATTTGAAGAGTTCTGTAAGAAGTGTGGTATAGCACGATAGAATAATACTCCATACACACCTCAAAAAAATGGAGTTACAGAAAGAATGAAAAGAACGTTGATGGAAAAGACAAGAAGCATGCTCAGTGGTACTATGTTAGGACAAGAATTCTGGTCAGAGACAGTGGAGACTGCATGTTACTTGGTTAACAGATCACCTTCATCAACATTGGAGGATAAGAATCCACATGAGGTATGGACTGGTAAGAAAACCTCTCTTTCACATTTCAGGGTATTTGGATGTGACACATATGTACATGTTCCAAAGGAGAAAAGGACCAAGTTGGATAATGAATCTGAAAAGTGCATCTTTATTGGCTATAAGGATGGTTTAAAGAATTACAAGCTTTGGAACCCAAAAACAAGGAAGGTTGTGTAAAATCAAGATGTGGTGTTTAGAGAGGTGAAATATGTTGTTAAACATGAAGTCCTACCAGAGGAACCTAAGAAGATAGATTTTGAGCTAAAGGCGGATGGATCAGACTCTACAATAGAAGAAGACTCATAACAGGAAGAGCCACAAACTCTAGTTGTGAGAAGATCAGTTCGGAAAAGAAGATAGCCAGAAAGGTATAGTCCATATGATTTCTATTCAAATTTTGATTTAACTATAACTGATGATGATCCTAGAACCGTCAGGGAGGAAGTATATTCCGAGGATGGAAAACTCTAGAAGGAGGCCATGGTTGATGAAATGGAATCCTTGCATGAAAATGAGGCATGGGATCTGGTGGATTTGTTAGCTAGAAAGAAGCCCATCGGGAGAAAATGGGTGTTTAAGAAGAAGATGAATGTAGAAGGCAAGGTGGAGAAATAAAAATCTTAGTTGGTAGCAAAAGGTTATTCCGAGGTGTCAGGAATTGATTTTGGTGATATTTTTTCTTCTGTTGCCAAAGTCACTTCTATTAGATTACTTTTATATGTTGCTGTTGCATTTTATTTTGAGGTAGAATAGATGGATGTGAAGACAACATTTCTTCACGAGGATCTAGAAGAGGAGATCTACATGAAACAACCTGAAGGATTTATGGTGAAGGGGAAGAAAGAACTGGTATGCAGGTTAAAGAAGTCTCTGTATGGGTTAAAACAATCATCAAGGGTGTGCTATCAGAAATTTGATACCTATATACGGGTACTTGGCTTCACCACAAGCAAGGAGGATCATTGTGTTTATTTTAAATTAATTGGTGACCGTGTTATTTATTTGGTCTTATATGTGGATGATATGTTTTTGATTGGAAATTACAAAGAAATTATCAAAGATTTGAAGACCCAACTGTTCTCCAAATTCGACATGAAGGATCTTGGTGCTGCAAACTATATTTTGGGCATGGAAATTAAGAGATATTGGGCAAAGAGGAAGCTCTGGTTAAACTAGAGGAAATATTTGGAGACTATATTTAAGAGGTTCAATATGCAGGATAGTAAACCGATGAGTGTTCCTATTCCTGTAGGTGTAAAGTTGTATGTTGAACAATGTCCCAAGACACAATAAGAAGAGGAGGATATGTCTCGTGTTCCATATGCAAGTGCAATGGGTAGCCTGATGTATGAAATGGTTTATACTAAACTAGACATTGCACATGCAGTGGGAGTATTGAGAAGGTTTATGTCAAACCAGGGAAGGAGCATTGGACAGAAGTGAAGCGTGTTTTCAGATATTTGCGTGGAACTAGTGATTATAGCTTGTGCTACCAGGGAAGACCAAGATTGGAAAGAGTGTTGGAAATTCATGGTTTTGTTGATGAAGACTGGGCTGGAGATCTGGACCAAAGAAGATCTATAAGTGGGTATGTGTTTAGCCTATTTGGAGGTGTTAGCACTCAAAATGAACCTCAAGGCTGAGAAAAGGCAACTCTGAGGTAACCATAGACCAAGCTTTTGATATGGCATCTAGCCCTGCCAGACCAGAGAGGGCTCTCTCTTGGCCAACAAAATGTGGCTGCAATGACTGAATCTTAGGCTAGCTATGAAGAATAAGGATTTGGTTGAAAATTGAGGCTTGAAAACAGAAAGAGAAGGGACTATTGGGCTATGAATTTGGGGCTAGTTTCTGCCGGAAAACTTGGGCAAAAGTAAGTGCAATGTACAACCAGATTAAAGATGTAATGAGAGAATAAAAGAGGGAAAATACCGCTTCCCTGTAGGCATCAATCAGGGGATGGATCTACAATGACAAATTTTAGAAGAGAGAGAAGCACCGGGTTACTCAATAGAGCATCTAACAGAGGATGGATTCTGAAAAGATAACCACTACATCAAACAACATGATCATTATGAAAGGAGAATTGTGCATGGATGGATTCCTAACACTTCCCTTAGAGAATTTTGTAACCAAATTAGCAGAAAAAAAAAGCATGGAAATCAATTTACAAGAAAAACATGCTACACATTAAACACCGTGATGAATCCCAAATTTAAAGAGCATAACAAGCTTTATTAGAATAATATTCAAGGAAAAATTTACACAGTCCAATTGCAGCCTCCATGTGCTGAAAAAATCCAACTCTTACACTCTGAAATTCATCAAATATATACAATTTTCTCATCCCTGTATTAAGGGAATTGAGCTCAACCATCTTCTTCAAAATAGAATTAGTTACATTAAATTTGGACCGAATTTATGAAATTAGGTGTCAAAGATGAACTCTTATCTCCTGAACCATAGCACCTGTTACAAAACTGAAAGAGGTTTTTGTAGATAAGTTCATTTTGGAGAAAAATGTCTCTCAAATTTTGGAAATTCGTTTCCATTTGCTCGAGATTTGTGCCACAAAATCATCTCTAAAACAGAAAATCATTAAAAATTTAAATCTATAAAAATGAGCTGTAAATATTTAGTCAAATATTCCAATTCATGACACCTGTGAATAAAATGAGAGAGGTTTTTTTATGTGGCTCGTGGTTAACAAAAATATCTTTGGGTTTCTCAAACTTACTTTCCATAAATTGTAACATGTTACCACACTAAAATGACTAAAACAGTAAAATAACTGCAAAATTTGTTTTGTTTTAATGTAGGCTTCAAATATCACTGCATATCTCTCACATAGTAACATTTGTGCATAAAATGAAGGAGTTTTTTGTTATTTGGTATGTGATGGACAAAAATCTCTTTCAATTTTGTAAAATTCCTGTCCAAACTGATTTTGTAGTAAACTTGTCCCTGTGTGTAGCAACTGACCTCAAAACATGCATAACAAAGAATCAATCATTCATTTCGATCATATCTTCTAATCCAGAAACCGGTTACGGGAGTGTGATATACCGTTTGAAATATTTTTTCAAGCTCCTTCTGATGGAATTATTTATAACATGTTTTTCACTGAAGATCATGTGAAAACCATATAACAAAACTGACATAGTAAGAGCCTATTTTGATCCCTGGTGATAGGCTGCAAAGACTGGAACTAACATCGGCCTTATTGGGGATGGAAAATCCTTGGAGGTGTCAAGAAAACCATAGAAGAAGTGCCTCATCCATTGGGAAATACGGTTAGAAAACCTTTGTAAACCCAAAAAAACTCATACCAATCCAAAAACACATACATAATGTAATATGCACATAAACCAATACCGGAAGCTGAAATGCTGCCTTGGGCAGCTTATTTATGCACAAACCTACCCTAATTTGTAGAAAAATTGATAGATAAAGTAATGCTGTAATGCCAGACCAACCAATCAAGTAACTGTGACAAGGATGCTGCTTGGAAGTGCTTGAACCGGAACACAACTGGAAATGCTGACAGCCATACACGCACAAAAGGAGTTTGGCTGTATAAAAGGAAATCTGGCTTGTTATTCAAACTGAAATTTGTTTTTATATATGCCGCAACAGGATCAAAGAAACCAGACTCTGTTTTCTGCCCCAACTCCTCAATACATGCTTCCAGCTGCAAATTATTAATGAAAACATCCAAGGGTAGCCTTACCTTTCATTCCTTCTACTGGAAAAGGTCCCCAAAGAATGGGACTTGACAGTCCAGATCATGGGACTGTATTTGGGTCTCCAATTCAGTTAGATATTCTTCAATTTTGTTGGAAAACTCTTGCAAAAAATTGAGCTTAACTTCATGGCTACATCGACAAGACTTCAAATAAGAAGAAAGAGATGAATCAAATTTCTCATCTACCTCATTATCTGTGCACATATCTTCCCATTCTCTAAAGCCTTGAATAGAGGGCACCTCTATTTTGAATTCTTCCTCTTTCTCCATCCATTTTTCCAGAAAGATACACCACAACTCAACAAATGACTTAATAGATCTGACTGACAAATTTTCCATCCCTTGTCTACATTTTCCTTGAAAGGAATCATAGAAAAATTTGATAAAAACATCCTCTTTTTTGACTCTAAGAGATTCTACAAATGTTTTAAAATTTGCTACATGTTCAAGAGTCAAAGCCAGATATTCCCCATTGAATTTAGGGCCATTACTCAAAATATATGCATCCTTTGGTAATTTATTAGGAAAACCAGGAAGATTAGAAAAATCAATACATGAATACCTTGAACAAATAGAAGCAATAGTTGAGTCCTTAATTTAGCCAGTGGAGCCACCATAAATACTTTGAAACTCAGGATTTAGAACAATGGAGTCATCAGGTAGATGAATTCAGCCTTCATATGTGTCTGACTACTTTCCACCATCAGCAATCAGATCTGCAACTTGTACAATCTTTTCCGGAGAAGATCTGTCACCTCGTCCTCGGCAACATCGCCAAAATGTTAGCACTCAGAATGAACCTCAAGGCTGAGAAGAGGCAACTCTGCGGTAACCACAGACCAAGCTTTCGATCTGGCATCTAGCACTGCCAGACCAGAGAGGGCTCTCTCTTGGCCAAAAAAACGTGGCTGCAATGACTGAATCTTAGGCTAGCTATGAAGAATAAGGATTTGGTTGAAAATTGTGGGTTGAAAATAGCAAGAGAAGGGACTATTGGGCTATGAATTTGGGGTTAGTTTCTTCCGGAAAACTTGGGGCAAAGTAAGCACAATGTATAGACAGATTAAAGATGCAATGAGAGAAGAAAAGAGGGAAAATACCGCTGCCCTGTAGGCATCAATCAAGGGATGGATCTACAGTGAAAAATTTTAGAAGAGAGAGAAGCACCAGGTTACTCAACAGAGCATCTAACAGAGGATGGATTCTGAAAAGATAACCACTACATCAAACAACATAATCATTGTGAAAGTAGCATCGTGCATGGATGGATTCCTAACACTTCCCTTAGAGAATTTTGTAACCAAATTAGCATAAAAAACAAAGCATGGAAATGAATTTACAAGAAAAACATGCTACACATTAAACACTGTGATGAATCCCAAATTTAAAGAGAAGAACAAGCTTTATTAGAATAATATTCAAGGAAAACTTTACATAGTCCAATAGCAACCTCCCTCTGCTGAAAAAATCCAACCCTTACACTCTAAAATTCATCAAATATATACAATTTTCTCATCCCTATATTAAGGGAATTGAGCTCAACCATCTTATTCAAAATGGAACCAGTTACATTAAATTTGGACCGAATTTCTGAAATTAGGTGTCAAAGATGAACTCTTATCTCCTGAACCATAGCACCTGTTACAAAAGTGAAAGAGGTTTTTGTAGATAAGGTCACGTTGGATAAAAAACTCTCTCAAATTTTGGAAATTTATTTCCAGTTGCTCGGTATTTGTGCCACAACATCATCTCTAAAACAGAAAATCATTAAAAATTTAAATCTATAAAAGTGAGTTGTAAAGATTTAGTCAAATATTCCAATTCATGACACCTGTGAATAAACTAAGAGAGGTTTTTGTTATATGGCTCATTTTAATAGAAAAATATTTGGGTTTCTCAAAATTACTTTCCATAAATTGTAACATGGTACCACACTAAAATTACTAGAACAGTAAAATAACCGCAAAATTTGTTTTTTTTTAATGTAGGCTTCAAATATCACTACATATCTCCCACATAGTAACATTTGTGCATAAAATGAAGGAGGTTTTTGTTATTTGATATGTGATGGAAAAACGCCTCTTTCAATTTTGTAAAATTCCTGTCCAAACTGATTTTGTAGTAAACTTGTCCCTGTGTGCAGCAACTGACCTCAAAACATGCATAACAAAGAATCAATCATTCATTTCGATCATATCTTCTGATCCAGAAACCGGTTACGAGAGTGTGATATACCGTTGGAAATATTTTTCATAGCTCCTTCTGATGGAAACATTTATAACATGTTTTTCACTAAATATCATGTGAAAAACATCTAACACAACCAGACATATTAAGAGCCCATTTATCCCAGGATAGGGTTATATGAATTAACTGGTCAGATAAAAAATGTATTAGACAGCAGAATATCTACAAAAGGTTCCTTTCAATTACAGAGGCAAAATACATGGCAGCCAATCATGCAAAAAAGGAAGCAGTTTGGTTGCAGAGATTGTGTTCAAGTATGGGGTTGGTGCAACAAGCTATAAGGATAGAATGTGATAGCCAAAGTGAAATTTTCTTGGCTAAGAACCCTTCTTATCATTCAAATATAAAGCACATTGATGTTCAATATCACTTTGTGAGAGATATGGTTGAGGATAAAAGGTTTTTGCTAGTAAAGGTGGACACTTTGAAGAATGTTACAGATGCATTGACAAAGTATATGAGCACTCAAAAGTTCTCTTGGTGTAGAGAAAAAATGGGTGTTGCAGAGATGGACTGATTATTAAGCTCTCCTATGGCCCCGTGCAGAAAGAAAACAACAAGTGGGAGAATGTTGGGTATGTGTTATATTCTTTCCACGATTAGTCCCATGCGATGTAAATTGCGCCGACCGTAGCAGGGGGGTCATAGATGGGGTGACAACACCCCGAGAATTTTTTTTCGATGGGCAGAACCACTCATGGGTGGACCCACCCATGGTTTTGTGCATGGGTTTGCGCATGGTTTTGGGGGACGATGGTTTTTGGTCCCTAGTATTTTGTAGATCCGGTCAAGGGAACTACGGTTATGTTCTAATCCAGGGTTAATGGATTGGGGTTTATGTATGCTTCGATATGTATATATATGTGTTGTAACACTGAAAGGAATATAATGAAAAATCAAGTTGGTCGTCCCGATTTGGGATTTAGGGGAAAATCTCTGTGTATATTTGTTTTGTGTTTTATGCTCTCACTATTGTTTATTTTATGTTTTTAATATTTGTTTGTAGATAATTTTTATACAGCGTTAAAAAATACACTCTTTAGGTAATTGTTACAAAAGTATCCTGTTGTTTGAAGAAAAAATTAAGAACAAGGTAGTTGCATTTCACAGGTATAGGGTAAAAGTGTTGAATATATGCTCCGTATTTCTTCCCTATTTGAGGATGACAATATAAAATTCTCATCTAATCACACATCTCATAATATGGATAACCTATCAAATGATTTCAAATCCTTCATTCAGGTAAATACTTTGGACAACCATCATCATGCCATCCGTATTTCCATTAACACATGTGGTGATGGATATATAAGTACATCAAATTCCTATGGTATCAATTCAGAACCTGTTTATGATAGCTTGCAATATTCATTTGTGTGATGGGAGTCTCTATCATTTCAGAATGATTATGAAATTTATTTAGGACATGCATCTTCATCTACAAAATCTAAAGAAACAAGTTGTTATACTTTTTAATCTTTTGTAAACCCTATTGAAGAAAAGAAAGATCAATCTAAATGTTGCATTAGTATGCATTTCTTTGATCATTACGATGATGAATATAATCTCATGCATGCATTTCAATCCATTGTCTTTACAAGTTCAATCTAATTTTACAATTGGCATTTCTTTGCCTGATTCTTTTCATCTTTCCTCTCCTTTAACACACTACTCATTGTACCGAGACATGTGGGATAAGTTTATTACACGATCAATGTCTCTAAATCCTTTAGATATTTATATGGATGGTCATGGTCGCAATCAAGTATAAGATGGTGTCGTATTATGATCAGATGATGAAAAGCTTCAATATATTATTCATGATCTATTCAATTGCAAATAGTTCATATGTCAGGAGGAAGATATTACAATTCTAAATGATCAAGGGAATTTTCTAATTGATGCATCTCAATTTTCCATCCATTCCACCAAGAATATAATATTTTTAATCTTAAGTTTGATCAAACTAGTGGTATTAATAGTAAGTTCACTCATACATATGATGATAGTGGTGCACATTTATTTGTCTATTTTTCTAAGCCACTTAGATTTGATGATCCACCATCAGAAAGTTCAGAGACCTGTGAGGAAGTTGGGGCACTTCAACCCCCACTGATGGTTATGTTAGGTTCTCACAATATTTCTATGATATATGAAATGAATTGGATCCATATTTTCACACATAAATATTTCCCCAATAGTTTCCCACTGGTTATTAGTTCATTCTTAAAGAACTTTCAATGTTTTCAAGTTGATTTTCGCAATTTTCAAGATAGCATTTTTTATTAGATGAAAGATTCTTATTTGGTTAATTATTCATCATGTGAATCCCTTGCACTGCACCTAGGTTTGGGGAGAATATATTTTAAGGATAGACACAACTTGAAATCCTATCATTCTGATTGTCAAGAAGAAATTTAATTTTGGTTGGAAGATTATTCCGTGTTAAACACTTCCAAGATCAAACACCTTCTTATCACTTTTGTGCATATCATGGATCTAATCATATTTTTTTCACAATCTCTCTTCTTGAGTGATGATAAATTATGGATTCATTTGACAAATGAGGACCCTTGTGTTGTTAGGAATACCTGGTTTGGTTTGACCCTTGCTTCCAATCTTTCACCAACCCGGTATATTAATTGGTTTCCTAAATTTGCGATGTTAGTGATTGTTTTAATTGCTGGCATGATGTCTAATCAGATACAAAGGGAACCAATGGAGAATCAAGGATCTTGTAGTCACCAATCTGATCATGATTCTAGATATAACAACTAACTCTCAATCAATCATTGTCCCATTAGCATATCCCATGATAGTTGTATTACACTGAGTGATTTTTTTTAACCCATAGATCTTCATGGTTCATTATTTCACTATTTCACAAGTAGTTATGCCCTTTTTTCACTTTTAATTAAATTGATTAATTAAAAAAATGTCATAGGAACAAGTGTCATATGAATTGAGTTATGGTTTTTTGTGCATGTGGTATTGATAAACCATGATATTGACCCATAATATTGTAACAAAGCCTCTTTACAAGTTAAGTATATCCATGATATAGTGGAAGTGAATCTTAGTGAGTAAAAATATTCTTATATGTTTTTTTCAAATGTAAATACATTTAACTCATATTAATATTTTTATAATGAATACTAATAATAATCATAAATACTATTTAAAATAAATTTATAATTTAATTAATTTTATGATTTTTGTTTATTTATTTTTATTTTTATTTTTAATTTAGCAATAAGAAATGTATCATAAAGTAATGTTTTGATGTTTATTATGATTCTTTTATTGACGTTTACCTTCTATTGAACTTATATATTAGGCTAATTTTATTACGCCTTAAGGCGTTCCTATTTGAGAATAACTTTCCTCTTGCCCACCTATCATTACTTTGAGCCTTTGGATTATATGTTAGACGATTGGAGGATGTTCAACCATTTTATCATCCTAAGTAAAGGTATTTGGAAAGTGAAAGTAGTTGAAAGAAACGGTTTGGAGATATACGTATATGGTTGGTTAAAACTTCCCTTTTGATTTTCGTTATTTGTTAGATGAATGGAGAGTTGGAGAGCTAGATTCTTGAAGCATAATTTTTCTTTAAGACAAGTATTTATAGGAATTTTTCTTTTAGTTTTGAAAGCCAGTTTAAGGCCAAAATATGGCGTATGAGGATGCATGAGGTCACTGGAGCTTGATCTGAAATTGATAGCTTGCACGAGGTCACTGGAGCATGATTTGAAATTGATAGCTTGATCTGAAATTGATAGATCGTGATTTTCATTACTTTTAGGGGTTCGTAATCGGGCATGTTTACCAGAATGAGTCTAAGCTAGTTGAAGTTGAAACCCAATGCCTAGGTAACTCTAATATTTAATATCAAATGGTTTGAATATTTAATAGCTTTTTTGTCCTTCATTTTGATAAAAAAAATATTCTCCAAAGTCATCTCCTTACAATGTAGTTTTTATTAATAAGTTTAAAAAGAAAAAATCTGAGCAACAGAGTATTACCGAGTTAAAAGAATCAAGAAGAATATTGAATAATCTATATGGGAGTGTGAATAGTAGTTCACAGATCTGATGAGCCGCTCAAGTTACATGTGCCAAGATGTTTTTCTTCCAAGAGGATTTGCATGAGTGGTTTATTTTTTTCGTCAGGCCATAAATTGATTTTCCAGAGAAAATGAGTACTTGGAGCACCTAGGCTACTAGAATATACTGGAGAATAATTCATGTCCCACCTGTTGGCCAATTCATACAATGGGAATCCGCTTCCGGAGGGAAAAATGGATGTGCTATATGATAAGAATATAATGGAGGCCTACGGGTATGCAGAGGTGCTGGAAACCTAGCAGACGAGAATGTTTTCTTAAAACCCTATTACACAAATGATCTGAATCCCAAGTTTAGAATCAGAGACAATGGTGTGTTATAAATTAGCATGAGAAATCAAGATGCTAATCATTTCAATGGCGACGGGTTTGAGTGTATGAGCAATGTTAACTAGTAAGAGCCATCATCTGATACCTGACCAAAGGCTATGGACTCGAATTTTCCCCATAACGCTAATGATGGTTTTTTGTAATCTGGTCCTGGCTAACACATTGTGCATATTTTTAACGCAAAGTTTGAATTGTCCAGTTTGTGCATATACACGCCAGAAACTATCTGGGACATTGCCAAACTAGAGATCCTGCTCTGGGTGCAAAGAAGGGTTCTTCCCAGTTATGATATATGGACATAGAGCTCATCTCCCTCTGGCTAACAAGATCGATGATCAAGGAAAAACCCCGCCTTGGGATATGTTGGGAACCAATTTATCCAATTTATCTATTAAGGTGATGCCTAATTATCATCTGGACTATACCAAATCTTTTTCATGTTTTGTTGGTTTGCATTGTTTGATCTCTGGTTAAACAATATTTGTGTCATTCACAAAATACAGATGGGTTTTTGGGGACGAAGAAAGAGAGATTATTGTTAATGGATAACTGATATTTTAACCATGTAGGCATAGGACTTGACGACCTTATTGAAGCTTACATGTAGGTAATCACAGATAAATTTCAATATTATTACATATATACTCAATCCCAACAACCTATTGAAGCTTATATGCAGGTAATTACACATAAATTTTAATATTCGTACACATATACTCAATCCCAACAACCTATTACATGTAAATGTCGAATCCATTTTGCTATGTGCTAAATATTGTGAAGGTCCTTCTCATTAGCATTATCTGTTTACTTTTTAGATATTTTGACATTTTACATCTACAATGGATCCCAAGGAGTGGTGTTCTTCAATTGAAATTAATAAGATGAATCCTCTGGAACACATTATTTGGACAAAATAAAGAGATGACTGATCTGTAAAAATTAATCATAAAGACAGATCTATAAAATTTGACCCATTTTTTTTTATGGTTGGCATGTTAGACGTATTGCTCTATTCCTTCTCTTCTTATCCGATGAACTATTTTCTCGCCTTTAAATTTAACGACTACACAGTTAAGGAATGCCTATAAAACATTTATTTTTCTATTGGAATGCCTATAAAACATTGAAAGCCTATAAAACAAATCTACGCAATTTTCTCCCAAGCATGCTAAATCAATCTTAAAATAAGTAATTTTAAGTTACGTTTTTTTTATTGAATTAAATAAAATTTAAGAGTAATAGTAACCCAATGAAAAGAAATGAAAACAACCTCTTTAATTTAATTTCATATTCCACCATGCCCGTGAATTTTCACACGCAGGGATTAATAATAAACCAATAAAATGAACTTAATTTCATATTCCATGGGACCAACCGTGTAACCCAACCTTTTTAAAGTCATTCAATCTACCGAAAGTAATTTAACATTCCAGGAGGAACGTTTGGTTCAAAAATTATTGGGGAGGAGGAATGCTTGCTTGTAACATCTCCTGGACATGGTGAACTGTGGAAAATTAATAACTATAAAACTACATTTAATTACCTATATTTTCACCCAGGGAATATTATAGAGTATGCTCCTTGCAACCAAGTATGATTAAGCTAAAATGATTGTTAAGGATTTCAACTAGAGTTCGAGGGTATAACATACAAAATCTTAGATAACAATTGA
This sequence comes from Pinus albicaulis, assembly GCA_034641835.2. Lineage (NCBI taxonomy): Eukaryota > Viridiplantae > Streptophyta > Pinopsida > Pinales > Pinaceae > Pinus > Pinus albicaulis. Next base: position 544,441,704 of record CM076570.1, read on the forward strand.
TTGGATATTTCGAGCTCTAGGTCATTATGGTTATAACATGATCTAGCCAACTGGCTGTGGAGCCAATGGAGTTTGCGTAGGTTTTTTCAGAGGAAAAAATGTTACTTCTTTATATTAAAGATAGTACATATTTGAGTTTCCTTTTACAACCAACGTCGTGATACATCCTTGTATACAAAGAACAAGGACACATGGAGACATTATCCTAACATAAAATTTTTTTATTGTAGATATATCATAATTTTTTTTACAATCATCGTTAATCTATCTATTATTGTTTACAATTATTGTTAACTAATTTAAATTATATAAATAAAATTGTGTAGAATGTTAAATTATATCGATAAAATTTGACCATGTTAAGGGTTGTTGTGGCCTAATATAGATGTCATTCCTAAGTTATTTTATGGCTTAGATGCCCTTAGATCACAACTACTCAAACCACAAATTTAACATGCCAATAGTCTTAAAACTAGCATTACCTAACAAACAAAAAATAAATAAATTTTCAGCTTTGAGAAAATCACTCACATTTAATTAGTTGAGAATTACTAATTTTCGTGCTCTTAGACTTCCCTCTACTTGGCTACGATATAGTTCGGTGTTAAAATTTTATAGTTGATCACTAATATTTGGTCTTAAGTTTCATCCTAAACTTTTCAATCTTCTTGCTTAACCCTTCATCATTTCTTTCCTTTGATTTCCCATCCTTGTTGGATAGACTGTGTCTCATGCATTCGACCAACCTCTACCTATGTTACATTTTCCACCTTGTTCCTAGCTATGGTATTTCCTAAAATCCTCGTACTTATCCCTATCTATTCACCACTTAAAAAAAAAAAAAAAAATCCATAATATCCCCTACTTAACCCTTGATCTTATTCTTTTATGCTTCTTTCGTTGTGCATCATTTATTTCCTTTTATTTCCCATCCTTGTTGGATATATTGTGTCTCATGTATTCGACCAACCCCTACCTATGTTACGTTTTCCACCTTGTTCCTAGCTATGGTATTTCCTAAAATCCTTGTACTTATCTTTATCTATTCACCACTTTAAAACTGAATAATAATTTTCATAATATCCCTTGTGTGTCCATTTTTATTCACCTCTCCAAACACAAATGGTAATTCTTGTTATGTCCCATGAATGTATTGTCACCCGAGTTTACATACATATTCATGAGTTATGTGTTTGGAGATACCTTTTATATATTTCTTTCATATAGATAGATTAATTCCTTAACTATATGTTTAACTTGAATATTTGTGATTTGAGTTATGTATTATAAAATTCTTTAGTATAGATACATTAATTTTAATTTTGAGTATGAGAGAACGTTCCTAGAGCTAATTGTTAAATTGTATCACTAACCTAGTATAATAAGAGATATGATTGGAAAATATTACACATTTACATTATTTATATTATAAAAATATTTAATATATATATATATATATTTTAATTTTAATTTTGAGTACGAGATACATGTTTCTAGAGCTAATTGTTAAATTATATCACTAACCTAGTATACTAAGAGATATGATTGGAAATGATTACACATTTACACATTTACAACTAGAAAAAGGATATGCAATCGATACATGTTGCGATCCAACAATATAGTTTTTCATAAATATATCATAATTGAAAATGGAAAGCACATACATTTGTCATACAACATTCAATTTTAGCACAAAAAATGTCAAAGTTATCCTGATTACGGCTCCTTCATAAAAAACTCTATGTTGACAATTAGAATGTACACGGGAGTAATAAATATTTATATTCATTAGGGCTCCTTAAAAAAAATTCAAGTTGAAAATCATAATGTACACATGAGAAGGAAATGAAATATCACTTTCTAAGTTTATTGTTAAAGTTATAGGTTAAGACAACTACAAATCTTGAAGATTGTCAAGGAAATCCTTTAAGCCATAACATGTGGCAGTCACTCTAGCTCAATGTTTTTTATTAAAAGCCTCTTAATGGGGTTTGCAGACCAATAAAGTGTAAGGAAATTATGGCAATGTATAGAGGAGAAAATAGAATACCAATCTCTATGCTGATTGCTAAAGTTGCACGTTAAGTCAATTGGAAATCTCAAAGATGGTGAAGGAAATTTCCAAAGCCAAAACAAGACTTTGTCACTATAGTTTGTTGGTTATTCTAAAAAGCATATTAATGAGAATTTTAGACCAAAAAACAAGTGGTATTTGATTCTATCACTCTGACATCCTCGTTATTTGAAACGGTACATTTGTATGAAACTTCGGTAAAAAAAGAAATCTTAGGAAATCATTAGGAGTATTCATGGGAGAGGATGTACAAGGTATAAAAAAAATGTATCGGGTGAAGAAAAAACACATTGACAAACTAAGTACAATGTTGAAATTGCTAGAATTCCCTGAATTGACATATTGCAACTCAAATCAATAGGATAGTGGAAGAGGAGTTCACTTTACTTTTAACCCCATGTTATTTATATCACTTAAATTGTAACATACCACATTTGTCTTCATCAATGCTCTATCTCCATATGCTATATTATTAAGGCATTTCCTTTGCAACATCAGGTGCAATTGATAGTTGTATAGTATAGAATATCTTGTCCCAGCCCCAATTCTTTGCTTCCCACATTTTACGCACTGAAAATAATCAATTCGAACCCCAGTTCAAAGGTTTGTACAAGAAAAGACTTGTGGGAAAGATGGAAGGGTGAGCATCCGGGATCTGCTTCACAACAATGGTTGAATGTACTTCTCAAAGCTTTAGGTGGCCCACAGTTTACTTGAGCAGGTAAATAATTCATATCTCTTGCCTCTTTCCACAGTTTTTCTATTGCCTTTTCTCATTGCTCAATCCAGATCACATGCATCCATCAAAATTACTACATATATCTACTTAATTCCTCTTATATTATGAATATTTATCTCAAACAAAGAGTATGTGGTGAATGTCAGAATGTTAAATCAAATTCTTTTTATTTAACAAATCCCAATGCAATTTGACAGATCACATGCATCCATCAAAATTACTGCATATATCTACTTAATTCCTCTTAGATTCTGAATGTTTATCACGAACAAACAGTATGTGGCGAATGCCGGAATGTTAAATCAAATTCATGTTATTTAACAAAACCCAATGCAATTTGAAAGAAAACCTCTAGATGTTTGGAAATTTTCTACCTTGCAAACCCTCACTGCATTACCTGTGTTGTATTAAGGAAATTATGGAATTTGCTCTCCTGGTAACATTACCCAATGAGATTTGAAATCAACACTTTTGGATGTTCGAGGTTTTTCTATCTTGCTAACCCTCACTGCATTAGCTTTGGTGAATTCCTCTTAGATTATCAATGTTTATCTCGAACAAACAGTATGTGGAAAATGCTGGAATGTTAAATCAAATTCATGTTATTTAACAAAACCCAATGCAATTTGAAATAAAACCTCTCGATGTTTGGAAATTTGTTACCTTGCAAGCACTCAATGCATTACATTTTCTATCTAAAGGAAATTATGAAATTATACAGATTTACCATCAAAGCTCTCTTGGTAATGTTACCTAGTGAGATTTTAAATCAACCCTTTTGGATGTTTGGGGATTTTCTATCTTACTACTAACCCTTACTGCATTAATTTTGCTGAATTCTGTAGAAATTATAATTAAGATTTCAATTTTGTTTTAGTAAATTGTGTAAATCTACAGATTGACCAGCAAGCTGAGGAATCACTTGGAAAGCAAGAGAATCCTCGATCCAATGAACATGACATTGGCTTTGGAAATCTGAATGGAATTCCTCCTTTGCAAGATCAATTCAATAAGAAGTCAGAAGAGACCACTGAACTTTTGAATAAATCGCAAATAAAAAATATTAGCGGCGAAAAGCATTCATAGACCCAACACCTCCATGGCCTTAATAAATCCACTTCAAGTTCAATTCCCTCACAACCTGAGGCAAGAATCCAATACACTTGGGAGATCATTGTATATGGGTGCTAAGCCATTGCCGATCCTGGGAAATGATGACTGGACACAAAGTTTAGCTTCCCATGAGCTTACTACTCATGGAAGTAGTTTGGAAAACTATGATAATACTGGAAAGCAATGTTACCAGTGGGACTCCTTTCTTCGCAGGTAAAGATACATACAAAAATAGAGTTTCAAATATCAAAATATCAGCATTTGTTGCTTCTAAGCATGCTCCACCAAATTCATATAATTCAAATCTTTCAGGGAGTGCTCATCATTCAGATATCTTGACATCATTAGTATCTCTTGATTCAAACAATTTTTTTAGACACGATAATAACTCAGAGACTGATTCTAGATGCAAAGGAGATGGATACAGAACCTAGAATGAGACACTTGCTACAATAGATGAATCCTTCAGTATCATTAAGTGTACCAATGAACCATAAATTGTTTCTAGTAGTATTATTCCACTCAGGGAAGCAGATCTGATCCATCTATATCATATGGTTTAACAAAGGTTCAAGATGGGTTAGAAAACACAAACAAAATTTTTTACAAAGGGCTTCACACAATTTAAAGTGTTAACTAGAATGATGAATGTTTCATTATTTTTGGAAATAGTATTTCTCCTTCACATGTAAAGGAAGACAGCTCAATAAGAGCCCAACTGAAACCTTCTCATGAATCAACATTTGAGCCTCATGTTAAATCTACAGATACAATTTCAGTGGATTTAAAAGAAGCTGGTCGCCATGGTCAAAATGGAAGACAATATGAAGTTCAGGAACTTCAAATTATAAATGTTAACTCAGAAAAATGTGATAGTCAGTAGGAAAGGGGATACTCCTACAGTAAATATCTTGAGAAAACTAAGAAATAAATCACTTACACACCAAGGGACAATATACATGGTAAAGAAAGAAGTATATTTGTTGTAGATGTTTCAGAGTTATAGTTTGTGGAAATGGAAAAGATGCCTCAAGGAAGGCCAAGAAATAGCCAAAGTTGAATTAGATGATGTCAATGGCAATTCATCAGAAAGTGGTAAAATGTTAGACACGTATACAGATTAAACTTCAAGATCTGATTCAGAGGATACCAAAGTGGAGAGTCATGAACAACTACATAGGAAAAAGAGGGAGGAGAAAATGGTTAGAAAGGTAGCAGCTGTTGAAGCCGCTAAAGCTACAATAAAAGAACAAGAGGAATTTTTGAAGAGAATGGAAAGATAGATTAGAGAACATATTGCCTGAGTGTGAAGAAAAACAATCTAGAGAGGTTAGTTCTCTTTAATTATCTTCTATTTATCATTATTCAATTTTATTTGCCTGCATAGTTGAAGCCAAGTTAATTAAGGTCGGTCAGTAATTTGCAGTGGCACATTAAATTGGTAACGATATCGAGATAAAATATTAGAATGGTTCATATTTGCAGTCCCATTGATAAGCATATTTTCATCAATCCTTATCTATCGGTTGTATTTGTTAAGTTTTTTTTATGTGAATCAAGTTGCTTTTATGTTCATGCTACCATGTCCACTGACTAGGTTGGATAAACTTAGCTTTTCATATTTATGTTGTTTTTATTAACATATTTTATGGTTTGTTTTTTACTTCTGCATGTAGCATTTTAATAATGAATATTTAAATTGCATCTTTTTCAGCATATATTCATTGTCATAACTATCAATATTGATATTTTCCTATATAAAAATGTTGCCTGTCTAGAAATCTCATTTCACATTTCATTTGCACTATTTTTTTTTCCCAGAGGAACTTGGCAGTTTATGTGACATGTGACTGCCAATAAACATTTTGGATTCTACATCCTATCCTACTTTCCGTAAATCGGGTCACAACTGGAGGGCTTTGAACCCTGGATTTCTTAGTTACCACTGACTCACATTACTTCGATCACCAACTGAGTTTCCCCCCTAGGACTCACATTGCATCTGCACTATTATTTAGGAACAAAAATATAATTTTTATGAAGTTTGTGTTGCTATGATAATATACCTTATATTGACATTTATCATATCACTATCAATACTAGTCCAACTCAAAGAGACTGTTAAATTGGTCATAATGGTTTAACCTATTAGTTAAACTCATAAGAAAGTAAAAAAATATCTGAATGATCCTGTTGTCATAAATCAATTGATTTTCGAGTATAGCAGAGATAAAAGAATAAAATTCGCATAACTGGAGGACCAAAGCTTTCTTTAAGGAAAATTTAGACTAGACTGGGGCAACACCTGCTCATCCACTCTCAGCTGAGGTGGTAAGTCTGCAAAAAGGTAGCTAATACATTTCTTCCAAGAATGGAGGGTGAATGTGCACATTAACAAAAAATTCTGAAAGAGAAGTAGGAACCAAGATTTTATTGATCTTATTTCTTTGAGTGGGGTATAAATGACCTCAATTAGAGTATGTGATGTCATTTAGAAGCATATCATTTTCTTAATTACCCTTTCTTTTCCTATATATTGTTTATAAGTATAATAATAAATGATTACTACAATACCAAATTGAAAGAGATAATATATTGTGATGTGTCTTTTTATAGTTTCAAATTCATAGTTTCTGTACATAATTTATGCATTCCAATTAAATTTAGATAAGGAACTACATTGGAGTTTTTGTTAAATATTTATGTTTTGATCCAATTCATATATATATATATATATATATATATATATATATATATATATATATATATATATATATATATATATATATATATATATATATATATATATATATATATATATATATATGTATGTATGTATGTATGTATGTATATATGTATGTATGTATGTATGTATGTATGTATTTGTTGCTTTAACTATGGGGAATTTTAACATTGAATCTCTTGGTTTACATCATACTTCATAACACGACCATTGTCGATTGAGCTACGCCTTGTGGGAATATATATATATATATATATATATATAACTACCATTTTAAGTCACTAGAATTTAGAATGCATATCATGTAGTTTTTTTTGAAGAGTTTTGCAGTAACTAAAGCATCAATTCTCCATGCTTCATGAAGTATCGTCATCCCTATTAATATTTCTTGATATTACTCTGGTTCAATTCAATCTCCAAAGCTTCCCTCAGTGTTATTTTTTAGTAGTTATCGACTTTGTCAATAACCTCAGCACGATCCATACAATGAGATGGCTTGTGTAATTAGATTTTTTGGTTAAGGAAAATCTTTAAACTTTGTTATAAATGCTAATTTTCCTACAAACCTAACACTTGACAATCCATTTGCCTAGAATATTACAGATCTATTTAATGAATTCACAACTAGATTATTAACATTGAATTATCAGAAGAAAAAACATAACCATTCTAAAAAAAATGACAGATTCTGCCCCTTAAAAATAGCCATAAAGCCTTCCTCTTTTGCAGCCCCTTGACCACAAGGGTCCAATTGAAAAACATGTAGTTCCTTTAAATATTTGTAGGTTGAGGCAACCACTTCAAGCCCTTGAACCTCAAGATAATCTAGTATTTGCAATTGTTTACAATAATTATTAATAAGCCCATTATGCACACTCCTCATCTTTGAGTTGGGTAGGGAGAGAGAATACTTTATTGATGCCAACCTTGTAAATGAACAACCTTTCCTTCTTATTGGTTGGACTCTCCACCACTAGTTGAAAAAGTATATGTGCCTTGAATCAAAGATGACATCTTAACATAAGTTGTTAACACTTGAACATAAATGCCATGGATCTCATGGACAAAAGATGGAGAGACTATTTGAATCTAGGAATCATTTTCTCATACTATACATCATCAAATACTTTACTTAATCTATAGGTGGTAGGGCTTCAATTTTTTCCATTTACTGGTAAATATTGTTGATTTTATCATGCTAAATAAATAAGCATGAATTTCCGTATTTGGTAATTACTCCCATTGATATATGAACATCATTAAGTAATTACACAAAAAATTAAACTTCTTAGAAAACTATGGTCTCTTCCTTGGATCTGCTTCCATGTCTGCGAGAGAAAGAAGAATATGTGAGTGATGTGTGTGTTATAATTGTATCGAGTGTCTTTTTATAGTGGTATTAGGCTTCCCCAAAGGGACGTCACGTCTCTTTGTAAATTACATTTAAAATTAACTTTAATTCTCTTACTTTTAATTTTGACTTCTGAAGCTGGGGAATACCTCCTGCAGCTACCCAAAAATCAACACTCCCTCTTAGCTAGGGAGACATTCACCTTGACTTCCTCATATGTATCTCTTCGTTGCAAATTTTATTTAAGAATAATGTTTCACAACTCATAGTATCGACATCATAATCATCCAAGTCAACACACTTGACCTATAACAATCATATCATTCACTGAGTACCATTATCCATGTTAGCACACCTAACCTATGGTACTAGGTACCATCATCCAAGTTAGTACACCTAACCTATTGTACATCATCAATATGTACTAGGTACCATCATCTAGGCTATCACAACTAGCCTATGGTACAACGACTAGTCACCATGATCCAATCGATGCCTCAACCTCATGTTATATGAACTAGTATAGGTTTTCCATCACCACAGTCAAACCTTAGGAAACATCCATGTTCCAACTTCAAAATTTTGTTCAAACCCTAAAGGAAATCCACATCCTCATTCAATAGGTTTTCCATCACCATGGTCAAACCCTAAAGGAGATGAAAAAAATTAATACACCATCAATCTACTCTCAGGAGAGATGAAAACAATACCATCAATCTCCTCTCAGGAGAGATGAAAAAAGTACACCATCAATCTCCTCTCAGGAGAGAAGAAATTTTTACACCATTAATCTCTTCGCAAGGAGAGATGAAATTTTCACACCATCAATCTCCTCTCAAGGAGAGATGAAATTTGTACCTCATGACTGCAAGCCTCAAAACCAACTTCCCCAACCACATAGTTCTTACAGTAACCCGATGATGCTATAAAAACAATGCTCCCTCTCAAAGGGATACTTAGCCATTCTAGGCTTCTTACATAATCTTCAACCTACTCAAAATCAAAAAGGTATCCATGGTGGATTTCAATACTTGTTTTATTAATAAAATATAGCTATTCATCCAGCTTTAACAAAGCTTTGTATAAAAGAGAAAACCAACAACCTATCATTGTTATTTATTTTCTCGACAATGGATTCTTGAAACTTTTTCTTCATCAAGCAAGTGGCCATGGGCTCACAATCCATCATGCCACATTCTCAGAAAGTATTTATCAGGCTCATGTAACACTTTCTATCAACTCCCTCTTACACTGAAGAGGTTCTCATCCTTTGTGATAAATATATCATCAACACAGAGAAATTCACGAATTCATCTTCAGTAGATCAATATCTTCCTTCAGGACTTCAAGCCATCTTCATATTGAACTTCATGAGCCAAATAATGCTTTAATGAAGCTGATTCTTTCTGCTTCCTTTGAATCCAGAGCTCATCCAGGTTCCAATCATGAGTCATCTTGTCACTTCATTCTTCCATCCATTTTCAACAGTTGCCACACCTTGGAAATCTTTAATATGTACTAGTAATCCTCACTAGGAAGCCAAGGAAGAACAACTTTTGAGAATAATGTAGCTCCCTCTTGATCTTGGCCTTCTTTTAGGAAGTGTTACAATCTCATCAAGCTAGAAATGTTCATCATTGTCCTCGTCATCATGTTGATTTCCTTTCCTTTTAGGCATGAGCTAGGGTTTCTAACTTTCTACTTTTAGTGGAAACGATCAATCCTAGGGTTTGTCCATAACCCCTAGGGATTTATTATCTAAAGACTAAGCCTTGTAGCTTGCTAGGGTTTACAAAGTATTTCATTTCACATCTTCTTGTAAGTCCAATAGTATTTGCAGTGAGTAGAATTCTCATTTTCATGTCCATTTCTCGAGCATACTACAACATCAATAATAATTCTTTCTTGAGCTTTTCAACCTAACTATCCTACACACATCGGGTTCTGCAAATTATTCAATTTTTTGAAAAAAAAAATGAACTTTGAAAGAGAACTTGGCCATTTTTTCATTGTGATGTTATCATGTTAATGCTTTTTCTTCATCAAGATAAGATATAATACAATGTCCTGCTTCTAAATCACAAGGAAACATAGAACCCTAAAATATATAAGTCCCTTCATATTTTTATATATCCTTACAAGATTTGATCCTTATGCTTGAGTATTTATTAAGCTTTCTTCATCAAACTACAGATCCAGACTTATCTTGTCAATGCAAGACATATCACTATATTTTATGGAATTACAGACTTTGCATCTTCTTAATCTTCTTTTTTTACACTCACAGAGGTTGCCCATACCATATACCATGATGGTAATTGCTACACATTAACAACCGTCCTTGATGGGTTCTTAAGGATTTATTTATCACTGCACAAAATTTGTAGATCATTGACACAATCCTCTAATGCATTTTTCATTTTTCAAGTATTTGACACAGACCTTTGGTATATTAGAATATTATGATGCAAGTATTTAGACTTCTGATAGAGTTTCTCTTATGATGATAAGCGATTATCTAAGAATGCTTCAAATAAGATTGTAGTGATGATGCATAGCTCTCATTCCAATTATTCAAGAAGTCATCGATATTTAAACTTAGTTCATAGAGAAAATTCCATTAAGCGACAAGAACAAGAAGAAGCACATAGTGTAATGTTCCCAATTTGGAATGGCTAGCAATCCATGGCTAGAAAACGCATTTTCCAAAAATGGAGGTAGCATGATTTGATACCAAGACCTGGATCCCTTAGACCAATGTGTCTAAGACCAAAATCAAAGAATTGGGACCAAATAAATCCTTCTAGGGTAGTGAGACAAGCATCTCACACCTAGTTTCCTTCATAAATTTCCCAAGGAATGGGGATGCAACAATACATGAGAAAACCAAGGAAAGATAGCATTATTTTATGAGCTGTGAGACAAGAAGATGTCGATAGCCAAAAAATAATATTTTAGCAGCAAAAGGAGTACAAGTTCTTGAGGAAACATCCACTCAAGAAAGGCAATGCAAGCCTCAACAAGACATGTACATGAAAGTAGAAAAACACTGATATTTCTGCATAAACCCAGGCTAAGAGGACACAATTTATAGAAGGTACTGCTCCATATTACATGATAACTGAAATATATGACAAGATATGGATTAAATACAATAGGGGATCAAAGCTATAACCCTTAGAAGCAATAATGCATCAATCCTCTAAAGGATTGGCTGAAATATACAAAATGGAAAAAAGACCAGAGTTGTTGGGCAGCAGCTGCAACTCAATTCTGGAACTCAATAGAGAAGGCTGAATATGATAAGAAATCTAAATTATACCTCCTCCAATGGATATCCTAAGTGTATGGATGATCCTTACACTTGAGATCTCACCCTCCAATCAATCTGCAAACCCTCACTGCAGATACTCCATGAAAATAACGTAGTCACTAAGAGGGACTACATAGTGAGTGGAATAGAACACTATGGTCAAGTGCCAATATCTACAAATAAGCTCCCAAGCTTCCAATCTGATCTCCCAAAGAAAGGAAAGACTCTTTCTCTGAAAATTATGAGATGGAAGAGGTGTTGTGGAGTCTCCACTGCAACACCCTACAACATAGAGTTATGTTGCTGCAGCAATAACGCTGTCCTAGAGGAGGATGATTTGGCCTTGAGCCAAGAGATGTGGAAAATGAAGAACCAACCTTAAATAGGCCTCTCAAGAAGGTGAGGAAATCCTAGATAGGAATTCCGTGGCAATTCTTGCTAAACAGCAAAGAATGCACATGTCTGAATAGACATTAACTGAATAATCATAAGCATGAATAACAATGGCTGCCTTGCCCTCCTTTTAAACATATGAGAGCTCTCTCTCAATGGGCCCCACTCTATTAGGGTTTCCTCCTTCAAGTAATCTTCCCTCCTCTATCTCTGCGTTGTCCCATGTAGTGCTTTCCACCTCATACCCAATGTTGTTTGACTTGGTCCAACTTAACCAAGCCTCTTTGCAAAATGTCCCCTTTCACACACGAGGGTGTGAAATCTAGTTCCAAGGCTGATCCCTTTTCATACTTGATGGAGTTTATCCATTTTTTTATTATGAAGGGGCCTTTTCACCCAATTATTCACCTCCTAAGTGAAAATAGAGAAAATTAATATTCCAATTTATTGAAGGAAAAATTTATAATATTACAGTCCTTCCCTCCCAAATGTTGATTTTCCTCAAGCAACTGCAAGGATAGAACTGGAAATTCTCCACTCATGGCATGGAGTTATAAATGTGATGAGGAACATCTTCCCCTTGTGGATCCTCCATCCCCAAGCAATCATCCAAACAAAATGAGTTACCTCCCAACAAGGCAACTCCTGAAAAATCTCCTTCCACCTCAAGCTCCGGAAATGAAGGTGGGCTGAAAATATGAACATGGCAAGCATCATAGCCTACCCCAAGCTATCCTTCTCTCCACTTGTGTCAAGTTTAGAGTGTGTGCTAATCCTAGGCATCAAAATTATTTCCATCAAATGGCAAAGTGAAGAACAATCCTCCAAAAAGATCTCCTCCAACAATGAAGAACAAGCTGGCCCAAAACAATCCATCCATGATGAATAGGACAATATCATCATAAAGTATCCCAAGGAGAAGTTTGCTGCAATTTTTACATGATGATTCATGATACAAATAATATCTCACAAGGATACAACACAGTTTCATCCATTGTAATCTCAGAAAGGAACATGGCAAGTGACATACAAAATCCATCACATCTACTAAGGAATAGTAAATGGCTGAATATAACAACAATACAAGATCAAACACTTGCCCATGGTTGTACAATGGATGAATATCAAGTCCATGGTCCACCTCAAAATAGAACACATATGTAGTAGTGGTGGCCATATCTCCTCCCATGCTCCCATTAGAACATGTGGTGCAGAAAATGTGAGAATTCTTCCCACTCAAGGACACATTCAACTCATGTGCCTCTCTCATAATCATGCTTCTTATAAAAATATGATCCATATCAAAAAATGAAAGCATGATCAAAAACAAAATGAAGAAAACTCTTGAAGGTTTCAAGTGATGCAAGAAGGTACCAACAGCTTCCCCAGCAGTGACAGCGCAGTTTTACAAGTTGCTGCTTGAGAAAAGTACAAGGAAAAATGTTTCTTTTTACATGGTTAATCATGCATGTCTTCAGATGATACATGTTAGAGTGCATAAGCTAAACATACATGTGATGATAAAACATTTTCCCAAGGCCACATAAGAGATGGTTGCCTCCATCATATAGATTGGCCCAACAATGATCATGGAGCAATGTGACAAGCTTGCCCTCTTGTGAAGCAATGCACTACATAGGAATGGTAAGAGTGTGCAAATCTATGAGTGTAAAAGAAAAATTCTTACTATATTCTAGAAGTAAAATGATACATGGATCTATAAATGAGTCCTGCATAGTGTTTTGGCATGCTATGAAGAAGAATGAATCATGTACTGCAAGAAAATAATCCTCCTCATGCTTGGAAATCCAAGTCAAGAAGAATATGTCATAGTGATAGATGCCTCTATCCACTACTCTATCATCCATACCTCCTCCTTTTTTACCAAGTGCATACAATATGAAGTGATCCTGGGGACCCTCCATCCATAAATCTCTGCTCCAAAGTGACAGCGCTGTGAGCTCATGCAAACCAGCTTCTGTCAATAAAATGTTCTGTTCTTTGACATGTTCCTTGTCAAAAACTCCTCTAATAATGCTGCAACAAATATGGAATACTTCCCAAGATGGAAGTACTTCCAATTCATCATCAAATATCAAGGAGATAATTCCATCTGCTCCTCCTACAACATCATGCAAAGCGTGAGAGAAAATCTGCCCTTGCTCTCTCAAGATCATCCCAAGCAACAAAATATTTTGCTGCCTCCCTATACTTCCATCATACAACTCATGTGATGAAGACACAATGAATGATATGAGTATCACATCAACACCATGAATCCATACTATATGATTCTTAATGATGCAAGTATCCTGCCATCTCCTCTCCATACTCCTACTCTTAGGAAGAGTGTTTGCCAAGTGATGGCCAAACTCTTTCAAGAGTAACTAGCGTAGCCAAGCCTCCTACTGCTCGGTATCATATATTTGCAAGTATCCTCCTATCTCCTTGCTCATCAACCACATCCACTCAATCACTTGTGGATTCTTTCTCCTCCTCTTCATCTTGGTACTCCTCCCATGAGGGCTACCATCCTCCCAAATAAAATTCCTGTTTTTGCACTTCATGGGATTCTGAAATGCAAGCTTCTCAAGGATCAATGAGACCCTATCAAGACCCAAATAGGTGGTAGGAAAAAACCTCCCATCATGATGTTTATGGCTCAAGGAATGTCCAAAAAAAGCATGAGAGATGTTATCCATCCTAGGATATCCTCCATCTTCTATCTGCTCTTGTGAGAAAGGAAGAAAATATTTTCACTCCATGGTTTGAAGTGCACCTCTGATGAGATCTCTCCTTGAGACCTCCCTCTCATCAATAGTCTTCCAAAACCAATGAGGTTTTGGATCTAAAATTATAAGTTCCTCTTTGAGCTGAGAGGAGCTCATTGAGGAAGTGTCATCTTGAAAGGAGAAAGGGTTTCTCACTTCAAGATGTCTACTATCATCCTTCAAGGCTTCAAACCTAAACCTCCAATGTGATATGCAATCCAACAAAGTCTCATGAAGATGATGGTTTATTTCCTCCTTGAAATTTTTCATATTGCACAATGCAATGCAACCAAGATACTCTATGGTAGTAATAGGATTTGACCCTTGGTCATTCAAAAGAAAATTTCCACATTCATCAAAAGAATTTTCTACAACAATAGATTGTGGAAATATTTTCATACCCTGATGTGCATTTGGAACTTCTTGTAGGGCTGCAAGAGTTCCTTCCTCCAAAGTGTTGGCTGCCCCAACTGTTGATGCATTTGGCTGCTCCTACATGAGTGTGAAAGCATTATCACAAGTCTCCTCAAGGGGTGGTGTGGCCTTCTCTTCCTTTTCCCTTTCACCATCAAAGGTTTTGATCAACCCTTGGATGAACTTTGCAAAATTTTTCTCCCTTGCATGGCTCAAGTGGCTGCTCCACCAATCATGGGCTTCACCCTCCAAGTGCTGCACAAAGATTTCAACAACCTCTTTCTCAACAACATTTAGCTGGATGAAATGAGGAAAATCTAGAGTCTTGATGAAGGCTCTAGGTTGATATATGTACTCAACAAGGTAATCACTTAGAATCTGATAACCCAAGTGTCTTCCATGCTCAAGGTCTTCTTCTTGATGAGAATAGGAAGTGCATGGTCCTTCTTCTTATATTTCTTCAATCTTCTTGACGTCCTTGGAGAGGTCTTCTCTGGATCTGAATACTGATGAGAGCAATCTCATCTTCTTCAACATTTGGATCTTCTTGGGCTTAGACTCACAGGCTGAGCCAAGAAAGTTGCTCTAATACCACTGTAATGTTCCCAATCTGGAATGGCTAGCAATCCATGGCTGGAAAATGCATTTTCCAGAAATGGAGGCAGAAGGATTTGATACCAAGACCTGGATCCCTTAGACTAATGTGTCTAATACCAACATCCAAGAATTGGGACCAAAGAAATCCTTCTAGGGTAGTGAGAAAAGCCTCCCACACCTAGTTCCCTTCAGAAATTGCCCAAGGAATGGGGCTGCAACAATACATGAGCAAACCAAGGAAAGACAACATTATTTTATGAGATGTGAGACAAGAAGATGTTGATAGCCAACAAATAATATTATAGCAGCAAAATGAGTACAAGTTCTTGAGGAAACATCCACTCAAGAAAGGCAATGCAAGCCTCAACAAGACATGTACATGAAAGTAGAAGAACACTACTATTTCTGCATAAACCCAGGCTAAGAGGACGTAGTTTATAGAAGGTACTGCTCCATATTACTTGATAACTGAAATATATGACAAGATATGGCTCGAATACAATAGGGGAGCAAATCTCTAACCCTTAGAAGCAATAATGCATCAATCCTCTAAAGGATTGGCTGAAATATACAAAATGGAAAAAATGTCAGAGTTGCTGGGTAACAGCTGCAACTCAATTCTAGAACTCAATAGAGAAGGTGGAAGATGATAAGCAATATGAAGTAGACTTCCTCCAATGGATCTCCTAAGTGGAAGGCTGATCCTTACACTTGAGATCTCACCCTCCAATCAATCTACAAATGCTCACTACAAATACTCCATGAAAATAACGCAGTCACTAAGAGGGACTACGCAGTGAGTGGAATAGAACACTATGGCCAAGTGCCAAGATCTGCAAATAAGCTCCCAAGCTTCCAATCTGATCTCCCAAAGAAAGGAAAGACTCTTTCTATGAAAATGATGAGATGGAAGAGGTGCTGTGGAGTCTCCACTGCAACACCCTACAACACAGAGTTATGTTGTTGCAGAAATAATGCTGTCCTGGAGGAGGATGCTTTGGCCTTGAGCCAAGAGATTTGGAAAATGAAGAACCAACCTTCAAGAGGCCTCTCAATAAGGTGAGGAAATCCTAAACAGGAATTCCCCGGCAATTCTTTCTAAACAGTAAAGAATGCACAATGTCTGAATAGACATGAACTGAATAATCATAAGCATGAATAACAATGGCTGCCTTGCCCTCCTTTTAAACATATGAGAGCTCTCTCTCCATGGGCCCCACTCTATTAGGGTTTCCTCCTTCAAGGAATCTTCCCTCCTCTATCTCTGTGCTATCCCATGTAGTGCTTTCCACCTCATACCCAACGTTGTTTGACTTGGTCAAACTTAACCAAGCCTCTTTGCAAAATGTCCCCTTTCACACATGAGGGTGTGAAATCTAGTTCCAAGGTTGATCCCTTTTCATACTAGAGGGATTTTATCCATGTTTTTATTATTAAGGGGCCTCTTCACCCAATTACTCACCTCTTAAGTGAAAATAGACAAAATTAATATTCCAATTTATTGAAGGAAAAATTTGGAATATTACACATAGCTTCATAAATCTCCAAGCCTGAGTATTTACTATTTTGTTAAAAAGGTGGCCGATATTATAAAATTTCCTTTAGCCACTCCTTTCTCAAGGGTAGGATCATCTGATATAAGACATTGACTAATATAAATTAATTAATTGTTTGGACCAAGGATCCACAAGGATAAAATTACCTATTGTTGTCTCTAGCTCCCTTCACACAGTCCAATTCCTAGGATTTCCCAGTCTATAAATTCTTACATCTATCTCATTCTACCAGCCCTCTCCCATCAGGTTGCACAACCCAAGGAATGGGATACCTATATTTTTCATGCAGTCGCTTAGTTTATCCCACTTCCCTCCAGGGCTCTAGCATTGACCGGCCAAGAAATATCTCTGCTGAGGACTCTAGGGGTTATCAGTTGTAATTAAGTTTAATCAATGACAACCATATCCCTTTCACATTGTCATGATTTCCACATAGTTTCATGACAACAGTTTCCATAATTATATTATAGAATTAATACAACAGCCCAAGCTTTGAGAGAAAAATCTCAAGGATGAATGGATATCAAAATCTCTTTTGCATACATATGTATGCATGGGAGATACCATGTGCTTTCATAAGAAGTACATGTTTCTCTGTTAACCACTAATTCCAAATTTTCCAAGGTTAGTAAGACTTAGGATAACAATAAAGAAATGTTTAATAAGGCTAAGGTTAAAGAAAAGATGGGAGTAATAAAATGATAAAATATTTTTCCTTTAGGCCCTAAGCCCCCTTTCATTCCCTTCTTGTGGGATCATAGCCCCCCTCCCCCCATTGTTTTGCCTTTCTCCCTCTGCACTCTGTGATGTATTTTTATTATGATTCAATGTACCACTTTACAAATTCCATTGTTCAGCTTTTTAGCCATTCATCATGTAGACATATACATTACTGTTCTAGGGATCAAAACTAGGGGTATTACATAGATAGCATTATCACCCGACTCCACTTACATGTTTCCTTTTTCTCTTGAAACTTGTTGGATATCTCAAAGTTGAATGCCATGTGCTTTGATCTTCCACTGTGCACGTGCTGATCAAAACTAAAGTGGTATTTGCTGAGAAACACTAACTTGTGGAGAAGGATGTCTCTAGCTTGGATACCAACTCATCCACGACAACTTCCACACTCATCTTAAACTTCCTTTGCAGTTTCTTCCATTTTTTGGATATTGGCTTGCTCAATGTCCCTTCTTACAACACTTGAAACATGTCACATTGATCATAGCCTCCTCCCCAAAATGAGATGAACAAACCACTTTTTTATTAGCCTTCTTGGGTCCTCCTTTAGTCATATTCCCAATGAGTGGATTATTTTGAGTCTCTTCCACTATGACTGACAAATTCTCGTCCTGGACAAAGCCATCCCACAATGTTTCAAAAGTGGGCAACTTCATAGTTGCACATTTTCCCTGCACGAAGGCAAGTCAAGATACTAAGAATCCATTTAGAGTTATCCAACCTAAATCATCTTCATAAACCTTGTTTCCTATTTTGTAAGCTGATATCTCAACTTGGTGTTCTTCATTGGATAGCTTGCCATAGTATTAGTATTGCTCATGTTGTTACTAATGATGTTTTTCTTCAAAATAATCTTGTGGGATATGTTCACACTTTGATACAGAGTGAGTGAGACATCATACATATTCTTCCATGTCTTCTTCTATGCAATGTGAGGGATCAAGTGGTCCTTGACTGAATCAAGGACAATTTTATTCTTTTTGGCCACCTTCTTATTGTGCTCAACCAACTAAACAGATGGGCATCTCATCAGCGAACCTCGCACAAGTCCAAGTGCGTATCATGGGGGCACATCAGCTTCAAGCACTGAAACAAGGGCATTGCACACACTGAAAGCTTTTCACAGCTCTGTCTCACAGAAAACAGTCCCATCCATACGTGGATTTGTTGAGATGTTTCATATTCATAACACTGACACCATATCAAGTTTCTACAACATATTTCAAATATTTACTCAAAGAATGAATTTTACAGCTCCAAAAAATTTAAACTTTAGATTGCACCTATCAAAAGTTTGTGTCTATAATAAAATACTGTTAGAAAATATTTAGCAATGAAAAGACTACATTTCATGAGCTAATTTACAACGGCAGATAAATAAATTCTATTCGACATAAAATCTGCAATTTGAAAATTATGAGAGCAAGCTATAGCAGCTAAATAGGCCCTGATATACATCATGCAACAATCTGAAATGTTTTGGACAACAAGGAAAAGTTCTAATAACAATCACAAGGTTTTTATATTACTCAGAAAATAAAATATTATAGCAGCTTTCCATTGTTGTGCCTTGTATATGCCCATGTTTTCATCATGAAATATCATTGTTTATACCCTAAAACCCTAGGGTTTTAGCTCATTCTGTACCCTAATTCCATCACTCGCCACCAAATACTCTCTATGGTTGATTATAATCAATTTTCTTTACTTCCCTATGATTAAAGATGATTATGTCATGTTTTACTAATGGCGATTTTGTTGAATTACATTTATCACAGGGTTCCATCGCTAAAATCACTCACAAGCCAGTTAAGGATGAGATGCCTAATTTAGGGCTTTGAAACTTACGATGCACTTTCAAGGAAAATCAAGGGAGGTTATGGTCCAAAATAATGTTTTAATACCTTCCCATGCATTTTATTTCACCCAGGTCACACATGTGGGTCCCTAGGAGTTGATTAACAAATATGCTCAAAATGTGCAAAGTTTCCAAACTGCCATGTTTGACCTTGATGTGTGGAGGTGAATCTATAAAATATAATCAAATAGGTTTGTTAAAATATAACCAATTATGTATATCCAAATCGGTTTCGCCAGATTGGAATTTTTCTAAAAGTTATACGCGGGTCTTAGAGGCAGTTTTGTAAAAAATCACTATTTTTTTCAGAGTTCTAGAACATTGCAAAAAAAGCCAAACAACCCACTTTGGGCACAATTTTTGAGGATCTGGATTCAAATGAGACAAATCCAAGAGAGGTTGTTGTTGGAAACATAACAAATTAGTCTCCCTCCGAACAGGTTTCCAAAATTCCTCATGGTTAGGAAGATATACTAATGTCTGTTAGGTCAGTTTGTTAAAATTGTTCAATTTTCCAGAATTGAGGAAAATGAATAATTCACCCTATGAATCTTATAAATGGCTCAGCCATGGTTTGTGCTGTAAGCTTGTGAAGTTTTTTAAGGAGGAGGATGAAAAGGTGTGAAGATGAGACAAAATATTGAAGGAATGTATGTAAGTGAACTTATGATTTGAATCTTAATACAATTTGACTTTTCCATGAATTATTTGTAAATGTTATGGTTTTTTTTTAATATTTAGACATTGATTTAGTTTAGAATTGCTCTAGGAGTGGCAAGGATTGACCATCGCCTGGAAGCAAGTTTTGTAAACATGATAGGATAGAGGTAGCATGTTTGATTTAGATCTAGGTGCATGGATTTTATTTGAAAGCAATTGTTAATTAGATCTCATAATTTTGATTATGTACTCAAGATTGTAATGCGTTTGTTTTATTAAAATTAAATAGACATATCATTTTCAACTCATTGCAAGCTAATGAATGGCGTTGATCAATGATTTTATTTCATGAATAGCCCCTTTGTTACAGGTTTACGATTGAAATATTTAAAGGTGCTTCTTAATTGGATAAACAAGAGATTGAGAAATCCATTTGTTTTAAATATGAATTGAAATCTATTATGTACCTTATTTATTTTCTTGTAACATTGTGTTTTGGCAACCAAGTATTTGAAAGAAATGCAATGAGACCATTAAATCATTGTTTGAAGTTGTAGTTTAGTTTGAAATTCATTATGATTTTAGTTAGTTATTGGTAGAACCATTTGCCAATGTGCTCATGTTTGAATGATTTCTGTAGTTTGATTAAAGAAGTTTAAGGATAGGATATTTTTTTTTATTTTGTAGTCTCTTAGATCTAAAGAATGTCAATTAAAATCTTGGTTTACTTAATTTCTTTTGAAGCAATTGCAAAGTGGTGACAGAGGTTAGTTTTAATGCTTATTTGATTTCTTTTATTCATCCCAGGAATTAGATTATTTGAAGTCTTGTTTGTTCATTGCCTTAGTTTAAGATCATTTGAATGAGAGTGAATTTTATTGGGACTAAGATTTAGCATAAGTTTGGTATCATTTTAAATTAATCTTCATTGGTTTAAGATTCTTGTATTTAGATTAAATAGATCTTAGTATTTAGATTGATATTTTCATTTAGATTAAAATCATTTGAATGGTAATTTTTATTGCTTGGTTTATGATTAATTAGAGTTAGTTTTGTTTGCACATTGATTAGAATTTCTTATTTGTTTAAGCATGTTTTCCTCAATGGATTAGTTTCAATTATAAATAACAATTTTGTACTTAAACAACAAGTCGATTCCTACTGTAGTATAGGTTAGATGCTTTGATCCTGCATTCCCTATTCTCCTGCCTCAAAGCTTACGAGCCCTTCATTGATAATTTAATGTTGGAAATTATAGCAATATATTTCCCCAACATTTTTGGCACCGTTTCCGGGGAGGTGCTAAAGGGATCAAAGCCTAGTTCCTTTCACAAGTTTTTTTTGTGTGTGTGATCTTAGTTGCAAGGAAATCAGAGGGAAAAGAGTGTGTGGTAAGACATGAGTGAAGAGCCACACATCCACTATTTTTGGGTTTCTCCAAAGTTTGGTTGCCCAATCAAGAAATTTTGGTGAGTTTTTATTGCAACTATCAGTATTTAATTCATTTAGATTAAAAATTCAAGTTATTTAAAGATAAACCATTTTTGGGGTGCTATAAGAACCCCCTATTTTGTATTAATCCATGTTTTGAGCAGGAGAAATTCAAGAATGACCGAGAGCTTGAAGAATTTCCTTCGAGGTGCTTTCTCAAATCCTAGCAATAGCTGGGGAATATTCTTCTCAGGAAGAGTTCATCTTGACTACATTCAGGAAATTATCTGTCTCTCCCCAGCCAGAACATGATTTTGAAATATCCCTTGAGTCCTCTTGCCTATCTACCAAGGAGATCGATGAGCCATGTACTAAATCTGATTGGGAGCATCCAGCAGAACTTGAGTTCGAGGAACCTTCACCATGCCCAACAACAAGCCTTGTGTGCATTCCAGAGACCAATTATCTAAGTTTTCCTGGCATGACTAAGGAGGACATTCAGAGTGGTCCAAAAGAAGAAATGTGTCAAAACCACCAATATTACATCGAGGATCGGTTCCATATCATAATCCAGCCAAAGTACCACTCTCATCTTCAAATACTCTTCGTATCATATCAATCGAAGCAACTGGTTTCTCATACTCTGGTATGTGTTGAAGTTTATTCTTTCAAACTCAGTGTGAGTATATTTAGCATGTTGTTACAAACATGGTTGCATTGGAAGTACTCCTACACTTAGAGGAGACCTTCCTCTCTATAGATTAGGGTAGGGTAGAAATGAATAAAATTGTTGTTACAACATAATTCTTGACATTTGAATTCCTAAGGCATAACCATTGAAATTTTTGTCATTATGCACTCTTGTGGTAACACTTGTCAAAATAAATTCACTCTTAATGCCTCATATTTTATAAAGTGACTCTCATTATTGGACGAGATTATTCATTGGGTCAGTTAGGGGAATTGTTTTTGTTATATTTTCCATTCATAATCTTAACATACTATCATCCAAGAAAAATTTTCAAGTTTCTCTTTGAAGGTATTGATGAAAAGCCTCCTATGGTGGACCGCTCCTATAAAAGCCTAATGAGCTCTCATAAGAACCCTAGCATGACCAACTTGAGGAATATTTCAGTCATTATATGAATTTTTTCTTTGTTGAGTCTTAGGGTAGCAGGATCAACCAATAAAGATTAGTAATTAAAAAATTTTAATGCCATCCTGTGCTCTTAAGGAGTAGATTTGTCTCCCCACTTATTAAGTAACCTCTAAGGTTAATCATAATCAGAGTCTACAAAAATATTTAGGGGAGGATAGGAGGTCTCGTAATGAGCCGACCTACCACGATCATGAGACCTAACATGCATGACATTTCTACTCTTAGTCAGCAAGCCAGAGTAATGGATTTCAGCCCAACAAGCTGGAAGACAGGAGGTCTCATCACGAGTCGGCCTGTTCATCCATGTTACTTCTTGTGAGTGGCACTGCCATCAGCTGGTTACCAAACCATGATAGTGGCCTTTATATAAAGTTCAAATAAGCTAGCTCTGAATATATATATAGTAAGTGGGACAAAGACATTTTGTTAGGTTAAAAGGCATCCCTGTCAAGGCTATAAATGCATGCTGGCAGCAGGACCATGCCTATGGTATCAAAGTTAATTCTACACTATGATTTACTTGGTTTTTTTTGTCTTTTCCATGAACTCACTATCATATCTTTTTGAGAATGGCTTTAATATGCTTCAGTAGTGTTCTTTGGAGTTCTATCTTGAAGGAATAATTTGGTTTTTATGGATGTGAGACCCTTAGTGCAAGTGATTCACTTTGCTTGAATAAGAGAAGCTTTAACTATATGCTTGGGTAATGGTAAGACAATCATCCTCGGAAGGTACCATTTTGTAATATTTATTTTTCCATATTTTTGATCCATTTTAAGGCCTTGGTTTTTAAATAAAGTCACTTTTACTTGTAATAATGAGGCTATTGAAGGTGAAGGCCTGCTGCTTCAGATTACTCTTGATGCTTTAACTAATCTAGGATGACATTATCTCTGCAGTAACAAAATTTTTAAGCATTCCTTTAGTAGCCCTAGCATTAGTTACTCTTTTGGAATAATAAAACTCAGTCTTCACGTCATTGGATCCCTGGTCACTACTTTTTGATGCAGAGGAAGATGACATCGGATGAAACTTACTTACATGCTCTCACAATTAGCCCTATGGTTTAAGTCAATGAAGCATGATTTTAATATAGAAACCCTAGCCCTTCAGTGTTTGGTCTCTATTAGAGGTTTTTCTTGCATGAGGACATGCAAGATGATAGGCATGGGGGGGAGAGATGTTAGGAAAAAAATGATGAGAATTGTCAGGTTTGATTCATATTTTAACCCTATGCTTACTCATGGATTTCATTATCATTATTGGGCTAGTATATTAAACTTGGAGCATGATCAGGTAATTTTTCTTTAAGTTAACCTATTTCCTTTATTTCAATAAGAGGATTATTGATGATGGTGCTTGTGTTTCTTTTTATTTCTAGGAATCCATATGAAATCACACATGCATCAACATTTTCAGGATAATGTAGATATTGAGACCTTTTTCCTTCTTCAACAGATCATATCAGCAGTCACATTAGCTCGAGCCATTCCATCATTTACTTCATCTTGCAGCACCAAGGACATCAACAACAAGGGTAAAACTTGAGGTAGAGGTGGCTTAATATTCTTTAATTGATTAGAGATTTAAGAAAGCTTTGATGATTAACTACCACATATTCTGTATATCTAGTTTTCCATATACCCTCCATTTGCATGCTACTCGAGGTCATAATCATAATGGTTCATGTAAACAAAAGCAATAACTACAATTCCTTCCCCTCCTAAATTCACACATATTGTCAATTGAATCCAATAGAGGATTAATTCATTGTTGCCTTTCATGAATGAACCATCCATAAGCATTGGCCCCATGAAAATAGAGCATGCAAGCACATGTCTTCCCATTTCCATCACCACCTCATCTCATCTGCCATTTCCATTGTCACCTATCATCCTATTCATCATTTTCCTCCTACCATACCTATTGTTTTTCCTCGATTTGTAGCACTCTTAAAATCAAATCTATGACAATCAAATCTTCGTGCAGTGTTGTTCCGCAAGAACCAACCCTACCTAAAGCTATGATGCCATAAAAAACTAAATATGAGAAAATTCTTTGTTTGCATGAGGATATGAAAAACCTCAGGCATGGGGGGATGTTGGGCCTCATATATGCCCATGTTCGCATTATGAAATATCAATGTTTATACCCTAAAACCCTAGGTTTTTAGTTCATTATGTACCCTAATTCCATCACTCGCCACCAAATACTCTCTATGGTTGATTATCATCAATTTTCTTTACTTATATATGATTAAAGATGATTATGTCATGTTTTACTGATGATGGTTTTGTTGAAGTACATTTATCACAGGGTTCCATCACTAAAATCACTCACAAGCCAGTTAAGGATGAGATGGATAATTTAGGGCTTTGGCACTTTCGACGCGCTTCCGAGGAAAACCAAGGGAGTTTATGGTCCAAAATAATGTTTTAATACATTCCCATGCATTTTATTTCACCCAAGTCACACATGTGGGTCCCTAGTAGTTGATTAACAAAGCTGCCCAAAATGTGCAAAGTTTCCAAACTGCCAGGTTTGACCTTGATGTGTGTGCAACTGGAGGTGAATCCATAAAATATAATCAAATGGGTTTGTTAAAAATATAACCAATTATGTATATCCAAAACGGTTTCTCCAGATTCAAATTTTTATAAAAGTTATACGCGGGTCTTGGAGGCAATTTTGCAAACAATCACTGTTTTTTCAAAGTTCTAGAACATTGCAAAAAAATCCAAACTACCAACTTTGGGCATGATTTCCAAGGAGCTAGATTCGAATGAGACAAATCCAAGAGATTTTTTTGTTGGAAACATAACAAAGTATTCTTCCTTCGAACCGTTTTCCAAAATTCCTCATGGTTAGGAAGATATAGTAATGTCTTTTAGGTTAGTTTGTTAAAATTGTTCAATTTTCTAGAATTGAGAAAAATGAATAATTCACCTTGTGAATCTTATAATTGGCTCAGTCATGGTTTTTGTTGTAAGCTTGGGAATTTTTTGAAGGATGAGGATGAAAATGTGTGAACATGAGACAAAAGATTGAAGGAATGTATGTAAGTGAACTTATGATTTGAACCTTAATACAATTTGACTTTGCCATGAATTCTTTGTAAATGTTATGGTTTTTTTTAATATTTAGACATTAATTTAGTTTAGACTTGCTCCGGGAGTGGCAAGGATCCACCATCGCCTGGAAGAAATTTTTGTAAACATGATAGGATAGAGGTAGTGTGTTTGATTTAGTTCTAGGTGCATGGATTTTATTTGAAAGCAATTGTTAATTAGATCTCATAATTTTGATTATGTACTTAAGACTGTAATTCATTTGTTTTATTAAAATTAAATAGACATATAATTTTCAACTCGTTGCAAGCTAATGAATGGCATTGATCAATGATTTTATTTCATGAATAACCCCTTTATTACAGGTTTACGATTGAAATATTTAAAGGTGCTTCTTAATTGGATAAACAAGAGATCGATAACTCCATTTGTTTTAAATATGAATTGAAATCTATTATGTACCTTATTGAATTTCTTGTAACATTGTGTTTTGGCAACCAAGTATTTGAAATAAATACAATAAGACCATTAAATCATTGTTTGAAGTTGTAGTTTAGTTTGAAATTCATTATGATTGTAGTTAGTTATTGGTAGAACCATTCGCCAATGTGCTCATGTTTGAATGGTTTCTTGAGCTTTATTAAAGTACTTTAAGGATAGGATAGTTTTTTTTTATTTTGTAGTCGCTTAGATCTAAAGCATGTCAATTAAAATCTTGGTTTACTTAGTTTCTTTTGAAGCAATTGCAAAGTGGTGATAGAGGTTAGTTTGAATGCTTATTTGATTTATTTTATTCATCCCGGGAATTAGATTAGTTGAAGTCATGTTTGTTCATTGCCTTAGTTTAAGATCATTTGAATGATAGTGAATTTTATTGCGATTAAGATTTAGCATAAGTTTGGTATCATTGTAAATTAATCTTGATTGGTTTAAGATTCTTGTATTTAGATTAAATAGATCTTAGTATTTAGATTGAGATTTTCATTTAGATTAAAATCATTTGAAAGGTGATTTGTGTTTCTTAGTTTATGATTAATTAGAGTTAGTTTTCTTTTCACAGTGATTAGAATTTCTTATGTTTTTAAGCATATTTTCCTCAATTGATTAGCTTCAATTAGAAATAACAATTTTGTACTTAAACAACAAGTTGATTCCTATTACAGTCTAGGTTAGATTCTTTGATCCTGCATTCCCTGCGCTTGTACCTCAAAGATTACGAGCCGTGGATTGATAATTTAATGTTGGAAATTATAGCAATATATTTCCCCAACAACCATCATGCTCAAGCTCTACAAATGTCTAAAAGATATAACACAGAAAACTCTATTGTCCAAAATATTAGTGTGCCCTCTATCTTTTTATAAGCCAAGAGTGTATGGGGTTATAAATTGGCCATTAATAGCCTCAAGGAGTGAACCATTCTTGGATAATTAAATCCCTTAGGGAGTGTAACTATTAAATTAAATGCAACCACCTACTCTGCAATAAATGTTCCTTGGTAAGTGCAGCCCTACTCAGCAATTGTAACTTCCAAGCATAAATCTGCCACAGAGGGATGTATGCCCCACAACCTTACAAGAGAAGATGATCTAAGGTATGTGCCCTATGGTCCTACCTCATGAATGCACAATAACCCCTACAAATCCAAAATAGAAGGAAGGGCCCATAAGTAAAATCAAACTGCTAAGGACCAATCTTACAAGTGTTCCATCTCTCTCAAATTACTGGTGCTATTTTCCAACGTGGAAATGATATTCTACTAAATCATATCAGAACATCAAAACATGCAATTAGAAAGTGGATATGGGAATATTTTTTTTCAATAAAATAATTTTCAATGATGCATGAAGACAATTGCAACCTCTATCACATTTCTCTTACAAAATACACTCCACGTACCTCCAATATAGGCAGGGTAAGCAAGGTAGTTGGAAAGATACAAAATTATAATTTCCTAGAAGATAATCACATGTGGATAAATATATTTGACCACATGTGATTATTTACATGTGGATAAATACATGTGACTACATATATAGAACTAGGTTATGTGTACCTAATGGACAAGTAAAATTTATAGACACAACAGACACACATGTCTAAACATATTTCCTGATTCCTAACA
Organism: Pinus albicaulis; assembly: GCA_034641835.2. NCBI lineage: Eukaryota > Viridiplantae > Streptophyta > Pinopsida > Pinales > Pinaceae > Pinus > Pinus albicaulis. The sequence goes on from CM076570.1 coordinate 544,469,813, forward strand.
ATAGCCATCCCTCATCAAATTCTCAACATGAAGGTAGTCTGCGACCTTTGTTTTCTTCAACTCTCTCCCAAGGCTTCAAAGTCTCTGCCCTTGAATATGGCTAAGTGAGTTATGCATTGAGATCAAGCTTGCCAGTGGACAAGCCTTGGTTGCAGCAGTAAGTTACCAAGAGGGAAATCCTTTTAATTCATAGGATTTATTTGTTGCTTTCATGACTCAGCATGCCAAGGTGAGCATCCAGTCTTGGGTAATTGCCCCTGTAGCTGTAAAAAAAAATCTCCAACAAAATAAATTTGGTTGAACTCCATCAGCTGAAAGCACTTACCATGGAGTGGGAGGAAATGGTAACTTAGCAATGCACCATTGTTTAGCAAAAATCCATTAGTCTCATGGAATTTATTGTTCCTGCTATCAAAAGCTTGGATTGCAGTAAAAAAAAATATGAAGACTTTAAAAGTAGAGTCCTTAGTAATTTGGAAACACTGTTTGATGATATGTATAGGTTTCACCGTGAAAAAGAGCTTCTATGAAACCCTAAGGATCTATACAAAAATTTCAAACTTCATCAGCCACTGAAGCATCAAAATGCAAAGGTTTTGACATCTATATGGATGAAATTATGTATGGCACTAACTTTGCATTTGGATTTCCTGGTCTATTGTTAAGGAAATTTTTTGTTGTGTTGTTTTTAGATAGTGGAAAGTATTGGAAAATATTTTGTATGCTCTATCGGAAGTATTAGAAAACTCACATGGTCTAATCCTACAGTGCTTGTAAATTTTGTTTTGATAGTAAATTGGGTCTTGTAGGGTCTATGCTACAACTTACAATTGAAGACATTTTTTTGGCTGAAACTATCCAGCTATTTGGTTTTACTTCTATCTCTTCTTCATAAGAGGTCTTATATATAATATTTTTCTCTTATATAGGAGTCAACCTATCTCTGTATTCGATGTAATTTTATAGAAATCCAATATGCACTAAACTCATTGGTGTTGGTTATTTGTTCTGATTTTCCACATTAGATTGATTTCTATGGAGACTTTGATGGACGGTTTCACAAAAGCTTGGAGTTAGATATGGATTTATCTGCTTAGTGCTACTTTGCTTGGCCATCCCTTACAAAGGTACTTTTAAATGCTAGAACCATGTTTAATTTTTTATATCCTCATTAGTATTATATAGAATAGTTTAGACCAGTGTTCTAACTATTATTCATTTGCTTCTATCCAAAAGGTTTCCTCTTCTGCCCCCAGGTGGGCCACTATGGGCTATTATATTTAAGTAAACTGTAGTAAGAATGTTTGAGATCAATATTCATTAACTTAATAATGATCACACTGAAACAAATCAACTTAATGTTAAGTCGAAAAAGGTTCCATATTTGAAATGTTCAAGGAGAATTGCATGCATATTTTTGCATATATAGTGTATTAGTTATATTTTGGATTTATCTTTTGCTTTTCATGGCTATCACACACTAAGGTGTTGCATAAATTCTAGAACCATGTTTAATTTTTCATGTCCTTTTTGGTACTCTGTATAATATTTTAGACTATTTTTCTAACTATTATTCTATCGCTTCTGTCAAAAAGGGTTCCTCTTTTTTCCCCATGTGGGTTAGGTATGGACTCTTATATTTAAGTAAAATTTAATAAGAATGCGTGTGATGAATGTTTAACTTAATGATCACACTGACACAAATCCACTTCATGATAAGTGGAAAAGGATTCAATATTTGATGTACAAGGAGAGTTACTTTCATATTTCAGCATTTCTAGTGTATTAGTGAAGTAGCAGATGTATCCATTTAAACAATAAGTGACCCAAAATTGTTACAAACCCCAATGTTGCATCATTGTGCTAAAAACCCAGGTTAACATGAGGGGAGGGAGATTTGAACCTTGCACCTCTCCCAAGCATTAACAATACCTTTACCAATATTGTATACACTTTTTTTCAATCCTGGGTTAGAAACCATTTCAGCTTTGAGGCTTGGAGACATTAGTCAGAGAGTTTTATCCAATAAAGACTTAGAGGGGTGTTTTCAAGTGCAATTTCAATTGTAAATGTTGCTTGGGTGGCTCAAAAAATCTACTGTTAAGTCTAAACATGTAGTTGATGCCATGCTGATAAGGGTAAAGGTGATTTTTTATGTTATGACCCAGGTCCAACACTCTATGGGTTACATGGCAGGTCAAAGTGGCCATTTCTTCACTTATAGTACTTGACAGTGAAACAGATCTCAACCTTGAAACCTGGAACAGGAGGAAACAAAGTAAATATATATGTAATTCTAAAGTATAGTAGCCATGTGCAGGGAAAATGGAGAATGACAAGACCATAAAAAAAGGTAGCACTAGCTCAAGCAAAAAGGAGAACCAGAAGTTAACAAAAATGTAATAATACATAAGGATAGTAAGAGATATTTGCAGGTTTGAAGATTGGGCATGCTTGAAATTTGGGAATATTTGAAGGTTTCAATATAGAAAAATTTATATATCAACCATATTAAGGAAACAAGGGAAAGAGCTACAGAGTGCAAAACATAGAGACTAAACAGTAGATAATAAAATAAAGAAAATTCCATTAAGCAGAAAGAACAAGAAAAAGCACATAGTTTTATAAATCTCCAACCCTAATTATTTTGTTAAAAAGGTGGCCTTAGGTTATAGTTTGAAGGTGGCAGATATTATATAATTTTTTTAAATTACACTATTCCCAAGGGTAGGGTCATCTGACATAGGACATTCACTACAAGAAAAAGAGACATTGTTGAGGGGTGGAAAATGTCACCATAAGCTCATTGGTGACGGTCAAAAGAGCCTTCGTCACCAAAAACTAAACGTCACCAAAGGTGGTGTCACCGAAAGTATAGGTGTTGTGGTGACATTCAAAGTCCGTCACCAATAATGATTTATAATGATGGATAGTGACCGTCACCATTTCATATGAGCAATGGTGACGGACAATAGCCTCCGTCACCAAAAAATTGAACGTCACCAAAGGTGGCGTCGCCGAAAGTATGTGTTGTGGTGACATTCAAGGTCCATCACGAATATTGATTATAATGATGGATAGTGACTGTCACCATTTCATATGAACAACAACGACTTTTTGTGATGGACCTTTCATGACCATCATTATTGGTGCATATATATGGCGACGTTCGTTAATCATCACCATTTCATATTTGGTGAGGGTAAAAAAGTGTCATAATAATCTCATTGGTGACATCAAGGTCCATCACGAATAATGACTATAATGACAAACAGTGACCCTCACCATTTCATATCAACAACAACGATTTATGGTGAGGGACCTTTCATGGTCGTCACTATTGATGTGTATATATGGTGGTGTTCGTTGACTGTCACCATTTCATATTTTGGTGAGGGTCGAAAAATGTCACCATAAGTTCATTGGTGATGGTCAAAAAAGCCTGTGTCACCAAAAACAAATTTCCGCCATTCCATATGAATATCAGGGCACGATGGAATCGAACCACCAACCTCCTGCTTGTAAAGCAAGTGCTCTTCCATTGAGCTAGCACCCTTTAAATTACTCTTAAAAATTATATCTTCAAACCTTTATAGAATGTAAATTCTACAGCTTTCAATAAATTAAAGTCTCAGCAATATTTTACTAAACAAGAAAAACATCTGTGTTTCTGTTGCCATGCCTGGAAACCATGGAGATCCCTATCAATAGTAGAATAAGATGTGTGCATGCTGCTAAAAAACACATTCCTTATTAACCATTCTTACCTGACATAAACCAAAGAGACAACACAACATCAGCATACACAAAACTCCCTATTGATATATAATCATAACTTAGCTAAGAAGTCTAAAAGATGTTCTTAATTAATAAACTTTGGATTTGGAAATCTTGTTTCTTCAGATTTAAAAAAGACTACGTTGTACAACACTTCTATCTATTTATCCAGACAATTATATCATAGCATATGTCACACAATGGAAATTATGGTACATAAACTAAAAAGACAAATTTGCTCAAAAAAATTGATTTAAAAAAGAGCTTTGGACATCTAAATTGGCAAAGCGGCTTGGCATCTGTGGACCGATGAATTGCCAATATGCAATCACACCTGCTGGTGAATTTTACCTTCTTGAAGCAAATCCTAGAGCATCACAAACAATATATTTTGTCTCAAAGGCAATTGGCCACCCCTTAGCAAAGTATGTCGCGCTTCTTATGTCAGGAAAATCTCTTTGAGAATTTGGTTTTATACAGGAAGTTATTCCAAGTCACGTCTTTGTCAAGGAAGCAGTCCTTTCATTTGAAAATTTTCAATGCTGTGATGTGGTTCTTGGTCCTGAAATGTGAAGCACCAGAGAAGTGATGGGCATAGACTTTAAATTTCCTATGGCATTCGCCAAGGCACAAATTGCAGCAAATCAAAAATTTCCTCTTGTAGGCACGGTGTTTTTAAGTTTTAGTGATTTCACCAAGCCAAGCCTCCCAAAAATTGCAAATGGATTCATTGAACTTGGTTTTACAATTGTTGTAACAACTGGCACATCTAGTTTGTTGAAAATGGAAAGAATTCTAGGGGAAAGAGTTTTGAAACTCCATGAAGAGCGGCCACACGCAGATGACATGATTGCAAATGGTTAGATTCAATTAATGGTGATTGCAAATTCAGGAGATGCATTAGATGAAATAGATGGGCGGAATTTGAGACGAATGGCGTTAGCTTATAAAATTCCTATCATAACCACAGTTGCTGGAGCTTTAGCTTCTATTCAGGTTATTAAGATCATGAAGAAGGATTCGTTGAAGATGATACCATTACAATATTTCTTCAATACTCAGGAATCAGAGGGAACAACTCAGGAACTACATGCAGCTTCTATATGTTGATGTTCCATAGTTCACATTTCTTTATGTTGGTGTAATAATAGATCCTTACAAACTCTGTTGGTGTTCTATTAGAATATTTTATGAAAAAGATATAATAGAATTCAATCGAATTTTCATCCAAAGTTGTCAATGCAAAGTGTCTCTATCTAATGTTGGTGTAAGACTACTTTGTTAGAACTCCATTGTCGTGTTATTCTGAGGAAATATGAAAGTATTATAACAGGTTACATAAATCAATGAGATTTCCATCCAAAAGATGTCTTCACAAATTGGATGGGACAGCGGAAGAACTATATCTAACTTCTTCTATTGGTAGTTGTGGTTTTCATGTGGTATATGCATGTTTCTCTTTTGGTTGTGGACTGTGGTTATTTGCAATTTATAATCCACTATTTAGTTCTTACTGGAATTGTTTAGAAGACTGCACAGTCTCAAAACTGAATCCTTCATAATTCATTCCATGGCTCTTAAAAATGAAAAAATTGCCACTATCACCAAACCCACATATATGTTATGTTAGTTACAAATCAGCCTTGATGTGGGTCTACAGCATTTGCGCTCAGATCCATGCTACAAATGGTGTAAGGTAAGGGCTTCCCTCTTTCGTTTAAGTGTATATTTTCCATCTCCAAGTAGTTCTTTTGGTTCATGAATTTGCTTTTCTTGCAACTATGTTGCTTGTTTTCAGCTTCTTACCCATGACACTCCCTAGGGCCAGACTTATTCAAGCATTTTTTGCCTTAAATTCTTCCCATTTGCATATAGATGCTATAATGTAGCGTCTATGCTACATACAGCTTCGTGTGAGGAGAAGGAAATTGATTGGGTTGCTAAAAAATCAGAAGCAATCAAGATCATTGGTCCTTCAAATGTCATGCGGGTGATCAAAGAAAATGCTCACGCAAAGTAACAGACCATATTTTTTTGACCCTGTTTGCTTCATAGGTTAAATTTTCCTACAAAATATATTGTTGTTGAAGTTCAAGGGATGAAAATTGTATGTGAAAATGGAATAAAAATTCAAATTTTTATTGTTACCCAACAACATGCTGAAGCAGTGTACCAACAATTTGCTGATCTTCAACTCTAAAGGTTGGAGAAACCAGATTTGAATTTGATTATATCATGTTTAAACAATTAGTAGAAACGAGGACAACTTTATCTTCCATGTTTCAGTCTTTAGTGGCAAACTTCAAAAGACAATTTGGATTAGAATTACCATTCTTGATGAGGCTTGATGTGATCAAGTCAATATTTTCTCTCCATAATGGAGCCACTTGTTGATTTTTTATGACTTTGGGACATTGATGTGACATTTTGGAGGGTGTCAACATTTTGTTGGAAAGAATTCAACATTTTCTTAAGGAGTGGGGCCCCCTTTTGTCTGGCACTGTAAGGGATGAAATCAACAAAAGATGGAACAAATGCCACTCATATGTATTCTTTGTCCTACACCTTGAACCTGGAGTACTGTGATGTACTTGGGGCTAAGTGGAGTGACCGACACAATGACAAGAGAAGTGACTGACCACATAAAGACAAGAGAATCGACTGATAGTTTCAGGGCAACATTTTCTAAGATACGTCCTAATCCAATGGAATTCTCATAGCTAAAGAGCATGTTTGTTGAAACCTTCCAATAACCCAGACTTCTATTTGGGATAGGAAGTTGTCTGAAGGTTTCTACAGTGGGATGCTCTTGATTCATGCTTGAGAAAAGCACTATGGACCTATGATAGCTTTTATTTAGGTACTTGATCTATTTTTTCTAACAGTGTAATCGAAGAGTAATATTTTGACTACATTCAATCTCAGATACAAAGATAGATTATAAGGTCCCTCCAATTTCATACCATGAAAGTGCAAATATAGATGTTGTTGGAGGAGAATGATCTTTGGAATTTGTAAATACCAAAGTTGAACGACCTACCAATCTATAAAGTTGACAAAAAAATAAAAATAAGATAGCCAAAACAAAGCAATTCATCCTGGACTCCATGAAGGATCCCACACATTATCAGTAAAACCATCACTAATGGGATGTTTGATGCTATCTTCATTATATATCGGGGTGAGAACATCAATTGAAATATGCTTCTAAGGATCAAGCTTAGAGCCACACAAATGAACAAAATAGATACTGCAGCCACTTCTTTGATAAAAATTAATAAAATCTATGATCAATTTGCAACAACTTGAAAAGAGCTCAAGCATGAAGATTCGGTACACAGCCTTGAATGGGCTTTCATCTTCTTGGCAACCTTTTGTCTAAGGTGCCTATGCCCGAGAAAGATTTCCACCTTTGACTCTTGGGAGATTATGGGATGATTTTATCCAAGAAGATACAAACTAGAGCGAGTTGCAGGTATAGAGAGGAAAGAGAAAAATTCTAACCCTCACTATAAATACATTGAATGCCAGAAAAAATAGGGGACCTAGTATAGCTCAGTAGGAGAGAAAGAGAATTCAAGTTCCTATAATCAATGGTAAGAAATGCTTGGGCCCTATCAAGTGTTTCATGTGTCAATATTTTGACAACTATGCTTCTTAGTGTCCTGAAAAGAAGGGGAAGGGAAAGCATTACTTAGAAATTGCAGTAGAAGTGGACCCAGAAAGGCCAGTACTCATTGATAAGTACCTGGCAGATGCTTGTGAGATTGATGTAGATTATTTGACAGATTCTAAAGGTAGTGTGGTCATTGGTTGTATCATGGATCACATTGAGCAAGTAGGTGTGCATTCTGGTGATTCAGCTTGTTCTATTCCTACGAAAACAGTCTCACCTGCATGTTTGTCAACCATTAGATCATGGACATCTAAATTGGCAAAGCGGCTTGGCATCTGTGGACTGATGATTTTCCAATATGCAATCACACATGCTAGTGAAGTTTACCTTCTTGAAGCAAATCCTAGAGCATCATGAACAATATATTTTGTCTCAAAGGAAATTGACCACCCCTTAGCAAAGTATGTCACGCTTCTTATGTCAAGAACATATCTTCGAGACTTTGGTTTTATACAAGAAGTTATTCCAAGTCACGTATCTGTCAAGGAAGCAGTCTTTCCATTTAAACATTTTCAACGCAGTGATGTGGTTCTTAGTCCTGAAATGTGAAGCACTGGAGAAGTGATGGGCATAGACTTTAAATTTCCTATGGTATCTGTCAAGGCACAAATTGCAGCAAATCAAAAATTGTCTCTTGTAGGCATGGTGTTTTGAAGTTTAAGTGATTTCACCAAACCAAGCCTCCCAGCAATTGCAACTGGATTCATTGAACTTGGTTTTACAATTGTTGCAACAACTGGCACATCTAGTTTGTTGAAAATGGAAGGAATTCCAGTGGAAAGAGTTTTGAAACTCCATGAAGAGCGGCCACATGCAGATGAAATGATTGCAAATGGTCAGATTCAGTAAATGGTGACTGCAAATTCAGGAGATGCATTAGATCAAATATATGGGAAGAATTTGAGACAAATGGCATTAGCTTATAAAATTCCTATCATAACCACAGTTGTTGGAGCTTTAGCTTCTGTTCAGGTTATTAAGAGCATGAAGAAGGATTCGTTGAAGATGATACCATTACAAGATTTCTTCAATACTCAGGAATCAGAGGGAACAACTAAGGAACTACATGCAACTTCTATATGTTGATGTTCCATAGTTCACATTTCTTTATGTTGGTGTAATAATAGATCCTTGCGAACTCAGAATTTAATCGAATTTTCATCCAAAGTTGTCAATGCAAATTGTCTCTATCTAATACTGATGTAAGACTACTTCGTTAGAACTCTATTGTCGTGTTCTTCTGAGGCAATATGAAAGGATTATAACAGGTTACATAAATCAATGAGATTTCCATCCAAAATATGTCTTCACAAATTGGACGGGACAGCAAAAGAACTATATATAACTTCTTCTATTGGTAGTTGTGGTTTTCATGTGGTATATGCATGTTTCTCTTTTGGTTGTGGACTGTAATTATTTGCAATTTATAATCCACTATTTAGTTCTTACTAAAATTGTTTAGAAGACTGCATGGTATCAAAACTGAATCCTTCATAATTCATTCCATGGCTCTTAAAAATGAAAAATCTGCCACTATCACCAAACCCACATATATGTTTTGTTATTTACAAATCAGCCTTGATGTGGGTCTACGGAATTTGCGCTCAGATCCATGCTACATATGGTGTAAGGCAAGAGCTTCCCTCTTTCGTTGAAGTGCATATTTTCAATCTCCAAGTAGTTCTTTTGGTTCATGAATCTGCTTTTCCTGTAACTATGTTTCTTGTTTTCAGCTTTTTACCCATGCCACTCCCTAGGGCTAGACTTATTCAAGTATTTTCTGCCTTAAATTCTTCCCATTTGCATATAGATGCTATAATGTAGTGTCTATGCCGCATGTAGCTTCGGGGGAGGAGAAATAAATTGATTGGGTTGCTAAAAAAATCAGAAGCAATCAAGCTCATTGGTCCTTCAAATGTCATGCAGGTGATCAAAGGAAATGCTCACGCAAAGTGACAGACCATATTTTTTTGACCATGTTTGCTTCGTAGGTTAAATTTTCCTATGAAATATATTGTTGTTGAAGTTCAAGGGATGAAAATTATATGTGAAAATGGAATAAAATTTCAAATTTTTATTGCTACCCACCATCATGCTGAAGCAGTGTACCAAAAATTTGCTGATCTTCAACTCTAAAGATTGGAGAAACTAGATTTGAATCTGACTATATCATGTTTAAACAATTAGTAGAAAGGAGGACAACATTATCTTCCATGTTTCAGTATTTAGTGGCAAACTTCAAAAGACAATTTGGATTAGAATTACCATTCTTGATGAGGCTTGATGTGATCAAGTCGAGATTTTCTCTCCATAATGGAGCCACTTGTTGATTTTTTATGACTTTGGGATATTGATGTGACATTTTGGAGGGTGTCAACATTTTGTTGGAAAGAATTCAATATTTCTTAAGGAGTGGGGCCCCCTTTTGTCTTGCACCCTAAGGGATGAAATCATCAAAAGATGGAACAAATTCCACTCGCCTGTATTATTTATCCTACACCTTGAACCCAGAGTACTGTGATGTACTTGGGGCTAAAAGGAGTGACCCACACAAAGAGAAGTGACTGACCACACAAAGACAAGAGAAGCGACTAATAGTCTCAGGGCAACATTTTCTGAGATACGTCCTAATCCAATGGAATTCTCATTGCTAAAGAGCATGTTTGTTGAAACCTTCCAATAACCCCAAACTTCTATTTGGGATAGGAAGTTGTCGGAAGGTTTCTACAGTGGGATGCCCTGGATTCATGCTTGAGAAAAGCATTATGGACCTATGATAGTCTGTCTTTAGGTACTTGATCTATTTTTTCTAACAGTGTAATCCAAGAGTAATGATTTGACTACATTCAATCTCAGATACAAAGACAGATTATAAGGTACCTCCAATTTCATACCATGAAAGTGAAAATATAGATGTCGTTGGAGGAGAATGATATTTGGAATTTGTAAAGACCAAATTTGAACGACCTACCAATCTATAAAGTTGACAAAAAAATAAAAATAAGATAGCCAAAACAAAGCAAGTCATCCTGGACTCCATGAAGGATCCCACACATTATCATTAAAACCATCAGTAACGAGATGTTTGATGCTATCTTCACTATATATTGGGGTGAGAACATCAATTGAAATATGCTTCTAAGGATCAAGCTTAGAGCCACACAGATGAACAAAATAGATATTGCAGCCACTTCTTTGATAAATATTAATAAACTCTATGATCAATGTGCAACAACTTGAAAAGAGCTCAAGCATGAAGATTTGGTACACAGCCTTGAATGGGCTTTCATCTTCTTGGCAACCTTTTGTCTAAGGTGCCTATGCCCGAGAAAGATTTCCACCTTTGACTCTTGAGAAATTATGGAATCATTTTATCCAAGAAGATACAAACTAGAGTTGCAAGTATAGAGAGGAAAGAGGAAAATTCTAACCCTCATTATAAATATATTGAATGCCAAAAAAAATAGGGGACCTAGTATAGGTCAGCAGGAGAGAAAGAAAATTCAAGTTCCTATTATCAACGGTAAGAAATGCTTGGGCCCTATCAAGTGTTTCATGTGTCAAGAGTTTGACAACTATGCTTCTTAGTGTCCTGAGAAGAAGGGGAAGGGCGAGCAATAGGAGATTCATAGAAGAATTCTCCAAGATAGCTAATGCCATTACCAAGGTCAAAAAGAAGAATAAGGAAATTGTATGGATATAGTAGTTTCAAGAAGCCTTTTTGAGGCTTACAAATTCGTAAACCATTGCTCTAGTCCTAAGAGTGCTAGATATGGACCAACATTTGTAGTATTTACATATGCTAGAAATCAAATTATTATTTAATGAGTACTTTATCATCTTACGGAGTTGTTCATTAGTTGAGCAAAAAGATCATTATGAATGCATCAAGAATAAGTCTTGTTTAGTTGGGTAAACAATTGTGTTCCACAACCATGCATGTGGGCATCAAGGTGTATATGGAGGTCCCCATCTTCAATTACCATCACAAGCAGAGGCATTCCTCATTGTTTACTACACATCATGCCTCCATCTTTGTTAATCACATGTGCATGTCTATGTCTAGACTATCACTTGAGTAAGAGTTTCATGACAATTCCCATGTTGTAACACCCTCTCTTTTCATCTTGAGAAATGGAGTCCTCTCCAAGTCACTCACATAGTTTAGGTTGTCATAAGCAAAGTAGGTGCTTTGCCTTAATATGTGTTAAAATTGGCAACTAGGGCCAAATTCCACTTTGGACAGCTCCTTTGGGGAATATAATTATGGCATTAAATTCCTCTTTTCGAGAGGACCAAAATTGACCTAAAAATCATCGAATTTAAAGGAAAAGTATGATTTCGAATTTGTGTTTCTCTCATAAAAAATTATCAAGGTTGGCCTACATGTCAGCTCATTAATCCCAATAGACATGTCCCTTCAACTCCAACAACTTGTATATATAGTGGTGCCCTCATCCTCATTTCACACATCTTCTTCTCTCTGAAATGGCCGTAGAAGGATAGTGTCTCTAGCGAAGGAGGAAAGGGCTTGTTATTGTCATGACAGGGCTGTTTTGGTGGGCCAAGTCCCTTGGGAAAGAGGCCGAGCATCTTAGGAGGAATTCTAGATTTTCTTGTGAACAGTTCTGTGCCTATTTCTATTTCTGTTGCAGGTCCGAGTTCCTTCTGAAGCTGACCACATGCATCATGAATAAACGGGTGTAAGACTATGGAATGTAATCCCTCTTCTAGGTGAGCCGCATTCCCTGGATACCTTTCTCAGGCAAGCCGCAGGCATTGACTTGCTAAACAGAGAACCGTGAGGGTTGTTATCTGCTCAGGTAGAATGAAAACCTCTTTTGATGAAGGAAGATTTTTATAAAGGCATGTTTGAGGGCTGAAATAAGCCCTGTCTTGTAAATAGATAAAGGGTTGACTACTTGAAGAAGAGTTGCAACTGTAAAGGCAGTTTGAGCAAATCTGTAAGGGCTGAAGCAGTGTGTCACATGCCCTAACCAGAGCACCTAGCACAGCAGCCTTTTTCAACCTTCCTGATCAAAAGATAGGAGGTATTTATGTAGGTGTATAATTGATCTAATTAGAGCAGCTCCTAGTTAAACTGAAAGCAGCCCCAATTTGTACAAGCGTCTTCTGCAACTTAAGAGGTTACATCTTGTTAGCTCCAGAATTACATCTATGATTGACGACTACAATTGCGGATCTCCTCATTGGCAAGACATTCTTGACATTGTATTAATGTACTGTCTTTGTTGAACATTTGATATGAATAATAATAAGATTTGATCAATGGTTTTCCCCATCTTGGGGTTTTTCCCTAGCTTGAGCTAATTCCTGAGTTTTATTATCTTGGCTTGTCTTCTACAAATGTTATTTATATTCTTTCTTTAGTTACTATCAATGTGATAATAGTTTTTATGATTTCTAGTAAAAGAAATGGTAATTCCTTCTCTATTGCAGTCACATCTGATGCTATAGAGTTCCTATCATCTAACCTCATATCAATAATGTTATTCTTGAGCTTGTTGACAAGCCTTTGACCCTATATTAAGGGTTGTCTCACAGGAAAATATGAAAGGCTACTTCGACCCTTGCAGCATCAATCAAGAGGGTTTGATAAAGAACAGTGTTCAAAGTTTGTGTTGGGCTGATGCTTATTGCAAGCGAAGGATCAACATATGTGTGTTAATGATATCTATGAAATTCTGGTATTAAAGAAAAAGGAGTTCATGACAAATAAAGATCATTCCAAGGATCTTGGAATCTGAAACACGTCATTCTAAAATCTTAAGAGTGGCTCAGGGAACATAAGTTATTACAACAAATTTGCTGCACTCTGCAACGCTTGAAGAGATAGGTTGACTTATCAAAGAAAAACAAGTATGTATGGGTCCTTCCAAGCCCAATTAACATTACAAACAGAATATTCAGGTGATTATTCAATGCATCAATTTGTCTCTTGTTGAAATTGTCCGAGACAAACGAAATTTTCTGGTTCTTCTTTCAAAACAACGAAACTTGATAGGCCATTATTCTTGCCTCAAATCATCTGCAGTAAATCCAAGTCTTGTATTAAGAATTTAAGACTACCGTCTAGATGCATCGCATCTACAACCTGCAACTATCATCGAAAATTTCTCCCTATATCTTGGTTCTAGCCTCAAATCATCTGCAGTAAATCCAATTCTTGTATTAAGACTACTGTGTAGATCTAAGTTGCCGGAAACGCCTAGGCTGGCCCTCGGAAACTCGGATCCCCGTTTCTGAAACGGAAACTTGTACGAAACACATTGGAAACACCTTGGATCCGTATTTGCCCTGTTTCTAAAATTTTGGATACGTTTTTTCCCGAAAATTCCTGTTTCCGTCCCGTTTTAAAAGTTGGATACGTATTTTTTAAAAATTTGAAAACGTATTTGAAAATCTGAAACATATTTGACAAAATCTGAAACGTATTTGACAAAATCTGAAACATATCACGATTTTTAGAAACGTTTTTACCCTAATCGTCTTTTTCGCCGGAAACATTATCGTTGAATTGTAATTTGTAAATTGAAGTTCGTTTTTAACTTCTTATCCTCCGCCGCAAACTTGCAAAGAGAAAAAGCCCGCAAAGAGCAACAGAGTTCCGACTCCTGAGTGAGATTGTGAGACGCGACTGTAAGAGATTAAGTGAAGTTTTCGTTTTTAGATTCTTATCGTCCGCCGCAAAGAGCAACAGGGTTCCATCGTCCGAGTAAGAGAGCAACAGAGTTCTGTCATTCTGTCGTCCGAGCAAGAGGAAGAGTAGCTGCCATCTGCAAGTGCTCAGGTTCTTTTCATAAACGATAAAGTTTAAACCTCTAGTCTTAACATGAATGCCACTTTGTAATTTGAATTTTGAAGAGACCTTTGTCGACATCACATTTTCTTAATGTGGATTTGACATAGTTAATGATTAGCCTATCAAGAAATTGTTTATACTTCCTTTCCAGCATTATGCAGTTCAGTTCTGTAGTCGATGTCCTTATCCCACCATAGCATACTCCCTGTTGGTGAAATGAACATGCTTGCTTATCCTAGGGATAGTTTCTTATATTAATATAAGTTTACATACTCTACCTTTTTTGCATCAAGATTCCAAAGTAATTTAATGATGCTAAAAGAAAGACTGTTTGTGGTCTTTTCTTCAGCCAACAAACAACAGCGCCTGACAACCATCTTAAATTTCCAAATTTTTTGCTATGTTCTCAGTGAGAACTTTCGTCAAACAAATCACAAACACTTTGCTGTAGGTGAAATATGTCTGTGGCACACATACACAGTGAATTTTCGTGAAATAACTGACTTCAAATGGCCACTGATAATTTATTCAAGTTCATATTTTCAATAAAATCATGGACAGAGGTATTTTGGGAAGTTATTAATGTATTCACAGTTCTCAACATTAATGAAAATACACAGCAGAGAGTTATATAATATATTATCAATGATCATTTATGGCACCTGGTATGCTTGGCTGCTAGCAGAACTTTAAAGTTTAAACTGGTGTTTCAGCCCAAATATTTATTATTCAGTTTAGTAACTACTAACTAGTAACAGCCTACAGGATTTTGAGGGCAGGTATATAGTTCACATTTTTATAAATTATTTATCTTCATTGTTTAGTTTATCCTTAATAAATATTTTTCCCTGAATAAGAAAAATTCAAATATAAGGATTTCAAAGGGAGATGGTTGTAACTTGTGCCACTAAATGGAGCTAGGAGGATAAATTTTAAACAAAAGAAGAAAATTTTAAAATAAACAGTGCCCAAATTACTGAAATAATAACCCAGGGGCTAGAAGTTAGAAGTTGAATATTTGACCAAATTGAAGTGGAAATGATGGCTTGAAGGCTTGAGAGAACTTAGAACTTAGAAGGTTGCATTAAGGAAATTAGGGACAGCGTTGACTCTTAATTCGTGAATTTCTAGCTATAATTATCTCACTTTCAAATATGTCGAATACGTCATCATCATGTATGTTAATGTGACCCATTGTTTTTTATTTTTATTTTGCAGATTAATATCATCATCAATGGCATCTTCAGGTTCAGTGATTCTTGATGTACAGACAATGGAGAATGAAAGTGAATCTTCCCTTAAATTTGATCCAAAGTCACCACTTTGGAAATATGTAACCATTGTTGGGAAGATCCAAGGAGGTGGTTCAACTGTATGGGTTTGTAGTGAATGTAAAAAGGAGTTTAGGGGATCATACACACGGGTCAAAGCACATTTACTTGGGTTAAGAGGCAATGGGATTCGAATCTGTAGCGGCCCACCTAAAGAGAATGGGACAGATGGAAGTGGTTTAAGCAAAACAAAAATTGCAAAATATCATAAAGAACAAGACGAGGCAGATGCTAAATCAAATGAGGCAATTTCTACAAGGTTGGGAGCATCTTCATCAAAGCCTCCACTTCATTTTCATGGAACAGGAATTGTTGGTTCAAACAAGCGATCTAATTTGGGACCACTTGAAAAGAGTTTTAATAATGATGCTCGAGAGATTGCAAATGCAGCAATTGGTCAATGCATTTATGCAAATGGCCTTCCTTTTAACCTTGTGCGGTCTCCTTACTGGGCAAAGATGATAAAAGCAGTGAATGAAACCCCAAAAGGGTTCAAGAGCCCTGGATATGAGAAGGTTTGCACTACTATGTTGAGTGCTGAAAAGTTGGATTTGGAGTCCAAATTAAGCCCCATTCGTAATTCATGGCGCATTTCAGGGGTGTCCATCATTTCTGATGGATGGAAAGATCAAAGGAATAGGCCTTTGATTAATGTGATTGCTCAGAGCCCAAAGGGGGCAATGTTTTTGAAGGCAGTGGATTGTGAGGGGCAGCTGAAAGATTCTCAATTCATTGCTGACATCTTGATTGAAGCAATTGAATTGGTGGGGCCAGAAAATGTTGTCCAGGTAATAACTGACAATGCAACGGTGTGTAGAGCAGCAGGCCTAATTATTGAAGGCAAATATCAGCACATCTTTTGGACCCCTTGTGCTGTACATTCATTGAACCTCATGTTGAGCAAGATAGGGAAGCAAATCGAGTGGATTCGTGTTATTTTTGAAGAGGCAAAAGAAATTCAAGCATTCATCACAAACCACCACATGTCCCAAGGCATCTACAGAGAATTTGCAAAGTTGGAGCTCCTTAAGGTACCTAAACATTAATCAAATAATAGTTTTCAATCAAGATTAATTTGATGATTTTATTTTTTTATTTACTGAAACATTGGAAATTTGGCACTTGCAGGTTGCCGAGACTCGATTTTCCTCTCACATCATAGTCTTAACAAGGCTTATGCAAGTGAAAGGTGCATTACAATCAATGGTATGCAGTTCTCTTTGGAATCAATGGAGGCAGTCCCAATCTGATAGAGCACAAACAGTGAAAAAATTGATTGTTGATGATGAATGGTGGGATAAGGTTGAGTACCTTTTGGCATTTACTAAGCCAATAGTGGATTTGCTCCGTATGTTTGACACAGATATGCCTAATTTGGGAGAGGTGTATGAAGGCATTGATTCCATGATAGAGAAGATAAGGATGGTTATAAATGCCAAGGAAAATGACCCAGATGAAATCTTTTACAGAGAAGTAAAAGATATATTGACCAAAAGGTAGAACAAGATGACCACGCCATTGCACCTTTTAGCCTATGCAGTGAATCCAAAATATTATGTTGCAGAGTTGCTAAGTGATCCAGAAAGAACTGCACCAAGCAAAGACCCAGAAGTCTCACAAGGATTTTAAAAGGCTTTTAGAAAACTTTTTACAAATCCTGAAATTGGGCATCGGATTCGTTCAGAGTTTGCTCATTTCGTGGGATCAGAGGGTTGGGGCTCTGATATTGATTGTATGCGGGACAAGAGGGCAATGAGTCCAATTGACTGGTGGAACTACTATGGTGGGGAACTTCCACATATACAAAATTTGGCCATCAAGATTTTGTCACAGGTTGCTAGTTCCTCTTCAGCAGAAAGGAACTGGAGTACATATGGCTTCATCCATTCAGTGAAGCGAAACAGATTGGCTTCAAAGAAGGCTGAGGAACTAGTGTATGTTCATTCAAACCTTCTCCTTCTATCACACAAGAGAGATGAATACAAATTTGGGGCCGCCAAATTATGGGATGTGGAACCAGAGTTGCCTGACTTGGATATGACAGTGAATGCCAGGTCTCATATGACTTTGTTTGATGTGGAGTCATCGATAGGTGGATCTTCAAGTGAACATGGCAGCAATGTTCCCACTTCTAGAGCTGATGTGGAAGTTGATGACATATTTGATGATATGTAAATGATATTTATGTTGATGATTGAAATTAGAAACAAAAACTTGATGATATGTTGAACTTGAATCATGATTCATGAATCATCATTTATGAATCATTGAATTTTCAATTTATAGATTATAACTTTATGTTGATTCCTGAATTGATGATGATAGATAGATGAATAACTTTATGGCATATGCTGAATTGATGATGATGATAGATGATAAATCATAAATCATAATTCATATATGATAATTGATGAATAGATGATAGATAATTAATGATTAATCATTATGCATTTTTACTATTTAGATATAATCTAGATTCTCAAACTTCAAATATGAATCATGAATGGCAATGTAAATTTGATATATATCTATATATATATATATATGACATGGTGTTTCCTGCCGTATCGTATCCAGATTTTTTGAAAATTTTCCGTATCCGTTTCAAACCCCGTATCCGTATCCGTTCCCATTTCCGTTTCAGTGCAACTTAGATGTAGATGCATCACATCTACAACCTGCAACTATCATCGAAATTTTCTCTCTATATCTTGGTTCAAACATTTGTATGGCAATTTCTGGTACATCCTCAATTCACAGTATGCTCGTTAGTCATCATATGCAGCTCAAGTGTGGATGGCTTTACAAAAATTAGTGTAACTGAAAGATTGGCACAACATCATGTAATATTGGCATGATGAATAGGTGCAGGACTGCATATGCTTGCATAACCTTTTATGGTATTTTGGATATATGGAATCATGAATATATATTCTGTGACATCGTTATCCTATATCCTTTTTTTTAGATATATTTTGAAAACTAATTTCTAGTGAAATAATAATTACTAGATGACATCTTATGTTTGAAAAAAGTGTTGACATCGTTGATAGTAACAATAGTATCTCTCTCAACTATTTTGGTGTGAACTGAACTATATTCAGTATTTAATCCAGAAGGTTTGTTGGTATATCTCATTGTATTCCACCTAATTAAGGAAGGGTTTGATCAAACCAGAGGTATAGCAGACATAAGGGAAGTCACCAAGATCAATCCAGCAGTCAACTCCTCAAGCTTTTTGATAAAATCAAATATTCTACAGTAAAGGTTTCAGTTGAAGAAAGCTTTCAGCAGTTAAAGCGTTAAAGGATTAATCCCTACAGAAGTCTTGTTTAACAATAACAGCATTGGGCTCTACCTAGCAGCAGTCCCATTATGTTCAAAATTTCTCCATTGTTGCAGCAGTCTGGTGGAAGTTCAACTTGATTCAAGTCTAGTAACAAAGGTCCTCTTTGATATGATAGGAGATAAGTGGAACAGTTCTAATAAAGACTAGTCATCTTAGCTTAATCAGACATGAAGCAAATCATCACAAGGAAAATCTCAGATTAAGTCTTCTGGAATCTTCATGCAGTCGGGGGTACCTGTAATATTGAGGTACCATCAATTCAGCATATTAATATCTCATAGATGAGGAGCAGAGCTGATATCCATCTAAGGTAAGACTGCAAGACTGCATATGCTTGCATAACCTTTTATGCTATTTTGGATATATGGCATCATGAATATATATTCTGTGACATCCTTATCCTATATCCTTTTTTTTAGATATATTTTGAAAACTCATTTCCAGTGAAATCATAATTACTATAAGACATCTTATGTTTGACAAAAGTATTGACATCGTTGATAGTAACAATAGTATCTCTCTGAGATATTTTGGTGTGAACTGAACTATATTTAGTATTTACTCCAGAAGGTTTGTTGGTATATCTCATTGTATTCCATCTAATTAAGGAAGGGTTTGATCAAACCAGAGGTATAGCAGACATAAGGGAAGTCACCAAGATCGACCCAGCAGTCAAATCCTCAAGCTTTTTGATAAAATCGAATATTCTACAGTAAAGGTGTTACACATTAATTTGTCATGAGTCCCTACCATTCCACAGATCCGTCTGATAGGAGGACCCATTATGTGACCGCTCCCAACCCGATATCATGCCTTGCAAATACCATCATTTCATCCCTTTCCATGAGGACAACATTTCTTCTGTTGATCATTTCCTGAGAAGACCCCTAAAAACACCTGTTTTTGCCTTGGCGTTGGTAGCCCGTTATGTAATCGCGTCAATGGGGGGAAATTAACACTGAGCCCGCGCCAATTGGCGCTCTGCCCCAGTGTTGCACACGCGCCACTCTGTTTATGGAAAGTTTTTAAAAAAAGGGAGGCGAAGTTTCGATTACAACAATTTCGTGGATGAGTCATCGGGAGTGGTTTCGACTGAATAACCATGACCTTCCTCCTTTGGTCTCTTGTTTCCACCATATGGGGAACCTCCCAAAGGATAAGGCCTCCCTTCCACTATTGTAGGGATCCCAATCTCCTCCTCTCCTCTATAAATATAGCCTTCATCCATTGATGAAGGGGCTAAAAGAGGCTGCGAGTCTTGAGTGCGAAGCTTTGCATCTCCTATTCCCAGAAGTGCCTTTGTCTTGTAAAGAATCCTTCTTTCCCTTAAGGCCCCATTCGAGCAAGGACTTAAGGCCCATTCAAGCGAGGAGACCATTGTTACGAGACTCTGGAGAGGTTTCCCTTTCCTTGGCGAGCTTTGCGAGACGTGGACGACCGGAGACCCGTTCGAAGGAAGCTGCGACGTCAGAACTTGGTTGTAACTTCTGTTCGTTTATCACTTTAATAGATGACTATGATTATGGTTCCACTCCTTTTTCTATCATGTTAATGCGAGTAATATCTTTTCTGACCGATGTTTAGTTACGTATGCTGGTTCCTATGCATGTATCTGTTCGTTTCTTCTGTGTGCAGGTGTTCATCCACGGAGATCGTGGAAGGATTGTGATCTGCCAGGGCCGAAGGACGGGGACATCTCTTCTTCAGATCTAGCGTTGGAATCCAGGTAGGCTCTTATCCCAAGTCTTTCATTCGTAACTAGGAGCTTGCGTCATAGCATTGTTTGTTTGTTGCTAGACCCCTGCTGGGCTAGTAGGGATCGCCTCTGTCCGCAGAGGGGATTTACCTCATCAACAAATTGGCGACTCCGCTGGGGAGATCGTCCGGTCTTCATTGTCTCGTTTATGTTGTTTCGCTTTGATCGTTTTTCCTTGCTTGATGAACCTTCTGGGTTGGGTTCTTTTTGTGTTTTGGCTTTTGGTTCAGCCCCCAGAGGATCAGATCTGACCTTTGCTTTTCCGAATTTTCACCTTTTCATAGTTGGCTTGATTGGCGCGAGTTTAGCCCTGACAGTTGCGCCAGTTGGCGCAGGTTGCCAGTTTATCACTCGCGCCATCCCCTGTCTGGCGCGGATTACAGCCAGACAGTCGCGCCATTTCCCGTAGGTGGTAGGGTTATCCTTGTTCGGAAGTTTCTTTTGGTCAGTATTTTGCTTCTGGGTTTGTTTTAGATTCAGCTTGAAGTGGGAAGTCTGATTTTGGTTGGGAGAAATTCTTTGTTTTTTCATTTTCAGGCAGTGGCGCTTGTTGTCAGTTAGCAACCCGCGCCACTTGGCCATTGGCGCTAGTTTTCAAGTAAAAGTCGCGCCAAGTGGCGCTAGTTGTCAATGTACAAGTCGAGCCACTTTCAGGGTGTATGAAAATTGAGTTTTTTCCCTTAATCCTTCAACAGTGCGTCTTTCCCTTCGGGTATTTCCTCTGTATGAGCATAGATTACATTGCTCATTATTTGGAATGTCTTCTTTCTATGATTGTTTGATGTAAAAGGGATGAATGCCTTGTTTTGATCTCTTGCTTTGGAAGTCCTTTTTGTGTTTGACCGCATATGTCTTGTCAACTTTTGAGGGATTTTGTCACAAAGTGTTTTGAAACAACGGTTGCATTCTTAGTGTTTGTTTGCATCCCTTTTGCCTTCATCCTTCATTAAGGAGATTTGCGTTTATTTAGTTTTCGTCTCAAAGTGTTCTTTTTGTTAAAATGCATTAGATCACATTGCATTGAAAAGTATTTTTTGAGATCCATCATTGAACTTATATTACATTGTTTAATGATTGAAAACTAGAAATCGCTTTGAGTGCATTCTCTTTTATTGAAAGTATGCATTAAGTAGATTCTCATTTCATCAAAAAATGCATTGAGTGCATTCGTATTATTTGAAAAGAAAAGGAAATTGTGCATAGATTACAATTGCATAGTTTTCGGAAAAAGAATTTTGCATAGATTACATTGCATAATTCGCTTCGTTGAATGTTTTAGAATACTTTTGGATGGTGAAAATCTAGTTTGGAAAAGTTTCGTTTTCAGTTTTGCTATTTGTTGCATCATTGCTTGAAGCTCTTCCCTTAACTAGATAGCATTCATCGAATTAAAAGTTTTCTTTTCTCATATGGCTTGCATTTAGGAGTCTTTCGAGACACTACATACGATAGGGCCTGGAAATTGAAACTTAATTGAAGATCAACTGTAAAATTTATTCAATTAACCTAAGGCAACATTGGAACTTAACGCAACATACTTAGAAGGTCTAGGCTAGAGACGTGTTCCGGCGTCGTTAAACCTAGCAGCTGTCGTTCGCCTGTTGGCTTTAGACAGCACTAGCACGGACTTGCGCTCCCCGTACCGTCGCGTATATAAAGGGAGACCCCTATAGGTTTTTCAATCCTTTATCCACAGGAAGCCGAGTCTGCCGCCCTATACCCGTGATACACTGAACACAGCATTCGGGGAGACTACCTGCACGTACGGAAAGTCCTTGGTCGATTTATGTTTCATTTTTGAAACCAAGGTGTATATTGCAGTTCACGGATATTTGGTACACCCTTTGTGCCTAGTTTTTCCTGAGCAGTCATTTGGTCTTTTCTGACTCCCTAAACTTGAAAAGACCGTCAAGCGCTTGTCCTTTCACGCTTGTGTCAGCTCTGAAAGAGATAGAGTCATCTTTTTTATCGTTTCTCGACTCTTGAAACATGAAACGGTAGAACTTCTTATTTTCCGATGTGGTAAAATTAATCCCCCACGATTACACGCCTGCTTAGATATTGCTTGTTGACCGTTTGATCGTGTGCCCTTAACTCGTTTTCAGCCCGTGTGTGGTTTTGAGTTTGATGGCAACTTTTTCAGAGTTCACCAACCAAGGAATCCCCTCGGAAGGGAATCCTGGTCATTTTCTTCCTTTTGGAAATGTTGGTGCTCCTTACATGGCGACGTTGTCCCTTCCTGGTTTAATTGTTGGGTTGCCTGTTTGGTTGTTCTCAACCTCTGTCGTTCCGAATGTCTCAGTTACTGGTCAATCAGTTCCTCCACCCGAACCACATCATGTTGATTCTAAGGTGGACCTCTCCCCTTCTTCGCTTGTTTCTGAGTCCTCCTCCTCCTCTTCGCCTGGTGAAAGTCTGGATTCAAGTAACCAGGTGGCTAAGAAGAAGAAGAAGAAGACGAAGAAGAAGAAGTCCGATAAGCGAGAGGCTAAATGTACGGCTACTGCCTCCGAGATATCTCCTCTTGATAAACCTTCCAACCCTCCACGGAAAGTCAAATTCCCTTGCCTGTTGTGCACGGGAGACCATCTTCTTCGAGACTGCCCTGGCATTCCCAAGGTGCTCGAAGTATGGTCCAACGGCCGCCCACCGTTGCCTTTGGCTTCCGGGAGTCAAGTTGGGGGCACATTTTCAGCTGCTGTTGATAAGAACTCTAAGAAGCAGGGTAAGATTACCAATCCCTGTAAGTTGTGTGAAGGGCACCATGCCATTCACCTTTGTCCTTATATGGATGAAGCCAAACTAGTTTTGGACAACCCAACCGGTTCTACACCACACCTTCCACCTGGTTATAATCGGCTTTCTTTACGTCCTCCGCCAGCTGATCCTACGATTGGTCAAGAGTCATCCTTGGTCGATCCCACTCCCCCAGAAATTCAAATTCACGAATCCGTCCCTGACCAACCATTGGTTGTAGGATCGGTTGAACTGGCCCCGTCCGCGGTGCACCAGGTCTTTTCTGTCGAGAGTGGACCTCACACCCCCCATGTCCTTCTGATCTCTTCAGATTCTTCAGACTTGGAGAACGATTCTCCTGTCCCTGTACTTCAAGAAGCCCCTCCTCCGCCTCCCATGATGGAGGCTACGGAGGATATCCCTCCCGCCTTCGAGATGGAGGTCATGGAGGAGACTTCTTCTACCGTAACATCAGGGGAAGACCTTCGCATTTCGATGGTAGCCCCTCCGAGTAGTTTGGTCGCTTCCTTTGATTGGAATCGATTTGCAGGATTTCGCCTTCCGTCTTATGTGCCTTTCGAGATCACAGTACAGGCTCTTGGTCTGGTTGTACCCAGCACCATTATAGACGAAGGTGCGTCTGTTAGTATTCTGTCTTCGACTACCTGGCAAGCTTTCGGTTCACCACCGCTTGCGCCTGTTACGCAGAATCTGTTGTCATTCAATAGAAGGACCAGTCAACCGTTGGGGATCCTTCCAAGGTTACCAATTACTTTGGGAGGGAAAACCGTCCATATGGATGTGATGGTCGTTCAAGGCCCCTTGGATTTTCATCTGCTCCTGGGGCGCGATTACACCTATGCCATGGGAGCGCTTGTCTCCTCCCTTTTTCGTGTGGCCTGTTTTCCACATGAAGGACGGATTGTGACCATTGATCAGCTGTCGTTCTTTGGTCCCCATGTAGCATCTGGTCCGCCATCACCCCCTCCTGGTTTTTATCCACCCGTTGTATCTGCTCCACCGCAGGTCAACTATGTGGCTACTTACCTCGTGCCTGTGCTCAGTGATGATGCCGTAGTGCATAATGTGCTGGGGGCATTGGGTCCTGACTTCCAGGATGTTTCCCTTCCATCAGGAGTGGAACTCTTGGAAGCGCCGCCTTCTTGTTCATTTTGATGTAAGTCGGTTAGAGCATGGTTTCCTCCCTGGGTCAAGCTCTTTAAAAAATGAAACTAGGATCTCGGAGCACAGTTCATTTTCTTGTGTCAAGCTCCTTAAAAAATGAAACAAGCCGGTCGGAGCAGAGTTCCTTGTCTTGTGTCAAGCTCCTTAAAAAATGAAACAAGGTTGTCGGAGCATAGTTCCTTGTCTTGTGTCAAGCTCCTTAAAAAATGAAACAAGGATGTTTGAGGATAGTTCTTTTAATGTGTCAACCTCGTTAAAATAATGAAACACGTTCCTGTTCAATTCGAGTCTTTGTTTAGATCTTGTAAAATCCCAGTTGAGTATTTCTCTTCATCTCGTAACTTGAACCTTCACTCCATCTGCTTTTCATATGGACTGAAGCTTGGGGGGCATGTACCTCGAATTGAGTCACCATGCTGGGGGCATGCTTATCTTTTTCAAGCATAGTTTGTTTCCGTTTCAAGCTTGTGTAAAAATGAAACCGGTTTCAAGCATAGTTTATCTTTGTTTCAAGCTTGTGTAAAAATGAAACCTTGCCCATTTTACCTCTTGTGATGGTCATTTTATCAGCCTGTTTTTACCGGATGAGCCTTGGTTTTCTCACTCCATTGTCATTATCTGCTTGGCCGATCATATGCCTTCACTTGGTTGTTTTACCCGTTCCTGAGGAACCGCTGCTATGAGTGGTCTTGTTAGCCAGCCTCTCGACCTTTATTTGTTCAGAGTAGTTCCACCATTACCGGAACCAGTTGCTACCCTTTATACCACTCGTTCCTCCGGGAGGAGTCATCTTTCAGCTCTTTTCTGACTCTCTAAACATGAAAAGATTGCCGAGGCCCTTGTCGTTTCGATCTCGTTAAAATGGACACGAATCGACATTCACCCGGTATAAGTTTAACCCTTTTTCATGCCGGGATGGATTGATTACGAAAAAGGAATACCCTAGCCTATCGCGACTAGGAGGTTTTCCCGGATATTGTTTTCTACCTTTTCGGATCTGGGGAACTATTTACGAAAAGGGACTTGTGGAGTTTTCTTTTCCGCTATCTTTTCAAACTCTCTAAACATGAAAAGACGCCGAGTTCTTCCTTTGTCAGACTCGTTAAACCCTGATGACATTGGATTCCGTCGAAATGACGTTCTCCGAGTTTCTCCTTCCTAGGACATGTTAAATGCACTAGGATGGATTCGCCCGAAAGGCGGACTTATATGACAAGCATATGGTATCCTCTTCAAGCTTGTGTAAAAATAAAGAGGTACTCACCAAGATGGTGGGGAAAAATGGAACCATCGTCGTTGTCGTCGGCAGTATGTCGCTCTTGAACATGGCACTTGTCTGCATTCGTGTCGGGTTGGGGACATCTCATCTCATTGCTTCACTTTGCTTCCATGGGTTTGGGTAATCTCTTTTGACCTCTCATCTGTTCACTGCCTCGTCGCCATGACCTTTGATCTGTTGATGTCAAATACTGCCAAGTCCATTGTCGTGCCGTTTATGTGTTCAAGAGAAGTTGGCCTCTGCAAATATCAACCTTCCTCTGTTTCTCATATGATCCTGATTCACAACAAAACATTATGTTCCTCTGTCTCGTGTCGATGATGTGGGAATCATTATGGCCCACCTTCGATCAAGGTCACTTCCTGTCGACTTCAACTCATTATCCGGGAAGTTGGTCTAGAGACTCCTGATGGTACCTTGGAGCCTGCATGCCTCAATGGCAGGTTCGTCGCATTCGACGTGAAGTTTACATCATTGACTTCCGATCGAATGATTCTGCGGGTGTTCGACATCAACTCATTTATTCACACGCCGTAGATTGTACCTGTAGTACCTTGAGGACCATTGTCATTATTGGTGGTTTCTCTCGCGTCTGTTAACAGCTTTCATCATTGGTTGGTAATCAGACGATGTTCTTGCATGTTCGACTTCAGCTCACATATTCGCATGCTTGAACTTGTACTTTGTTTGGGTTGAGATGGAGCGCAAGACCCTGGATTGTGTCTGTTGTAATCCAGGCTGCGATTGTGGATTATTATCATTATGTACATGACTCACTGATTGGATGGCTGCGACCATACCTGAGTCTATTTGTTTGATCTTAGTTGGATGGCTGCGTCCATACCCTGGATCCAGATTATCGTATACTCTGTTTCGGATGGCTGCATCCATACCATATATATACATCATGTACTTGAGATTTCAGTTGTATCTTTCTGCGCAGGTTTTCCGACGGCGGGCCTTCAGTTGAACATGTTCTCGTAAAGCATTTCACCCCTCTCTCTCTCTCGGGCCTCATGCTTTAGGGGGCATCTGTTACACAGTAATTTGTCACCGTCCTTACCATTCCCCGTTCCGCACAATGGAGGACCCATTATGTGACCTGTGAGCAATGTCAAGCCTTGAAAATACCTTCATTGCATCCCTTTCCATGAGGACAACATTTCTCCTGTTTATCATTTCTTGAACAGACCCCTAAAAACACATGTTTTTGCATTGGCGCTGGTAGCCCGTTATGTACTCGCGCCAATGGGGGAAAATTAACACTGAGCCCGCGCCAATTGGCGCTCTGTCCCAGTGTTGTACCCGCGCCACTCTGTTTATGGAAAGTTTTTTAAAAAAAGAGGCGAAGTTTCGATTACAACAACTTCGTGGATGAGTCATCGGGAGTGGTTTCGCCTGAATAACCACGACCTTCCTCCTTTGGCCTCTTGTTTCCACCATATGGGGAACCTCCCAAAGGATAAGGCCTCCCTTCCACTATTGTAGGGATCCCAACCTCCTCCTCTCCTCTATAAATATAGCCTTCATCCATTGATGAAGGGGCTGAAAGGCTGATAGTCTTGAAGTGCTGAAGCTTTGCATCTCCTTATTCCCAAGCGCCTTTGTGCTGTAAAGAATCCCTTCTTTCCCTTAAGGCCCATTCAAGCGAGGAGACCATTGTTACGAGACTCTGGAGAGGTTTCCCTTTCCTTGGCGAGCTTTGCGAGACGTGGACAACCGGAGACCCATTCGAAGGAAGCTGCGACGTTAGAACTTGGTTGTAACTTCCATTCGTTTATCACTTTAATAGATGACTATGATTATGGTTCCACTCCTTTTCCTATCATGTTAATGCGAGTAATATCTTTTCTGACCGATGTTTAGTTACGTATGTTGGTTCCTATGCATGTATCTGTTCGTTTCTTCTGCGTGCAGGTGTTCATCCACGGAGATCGTGGAAGGATTGTGATCTGCCAGGGCTGAAGGACGGGGACATCTTCTTCTTCAGATCTAGCGTTGGAATCCGGGTAGGCTCTTATCCCAAGTCTTTCATTCGTAACTAGGAGCTTGCGTCATAGCATTGTTTGTTTGTTGCTAGACCCCTGCTGGGCTAGTAGGGATCGCCTCTGTCCGCAGAGGGGATTTACCTCCTCAACAAATTGGCGACTCCGCTGGGGATCGTCCGGTTTTCCTTGTCTCGTTTATGATTGTTTTGCTTTGATCCTTTTCCTTGTGATGAACCTTAGGTTGGGTTCTTTTTGTGTTTGGCTTTAGGACCATTTGAGAGATCGGATACGACCTACGCTTTCCAGGAATTTTACCTTTTCTGTAGTTGGCTTTATTGGCGCAAGTTTAGCCCTGACGATCGCGCCATTTGGCGCATGAGGTTGTTGGATTTATCTCGCGCCATCCCCTGTCTGGCGCGGATTACAGCCAGACAGTCGCGCCATTTCCTGTAGGTGGTAGGGTTACCCTTGTTCGGAAGCTTCTTTTGGTCAGTACTTTGCTTCTGGGTTTGTTTTAGATTCAGCTTGAAGTGGGAAGTCTGGTCTTGGTTGGAAGAAATTCTTTGTTTTTTCATTTTCAGGCAGTGGCGCTTGTTGTCAGTTAGCAACCCGCGCCACTTGGCCATTGGCGCTAGTTTTTCAAGTAAAAGTCGCGCCAGGTGGCGCCAGTTGTCAATGTACAAGTCGTGCCACTTTCAGGGTGTATGAAAATTGAGTTTTTTTCCCTTAATCCTTCAACAGTGCGTCTTTCCCTTCGGGTATTTCCTCTGTATGAGCATAGATTACATTGCTCATTATTTGGAATGTCTTCTTTCTATGATTGTTTGATGTAAAAGGGATGAATGCCTTGTTTTGATTTCATTCTTTGGAAGTCCTCTTTGTGTTTTGTCACCTTTTGAGGAATTTCGTCACAAAGTATTTTGAAACAACGATTGCATTCTTAGTGTTTGTTCGCATCCCTTTTGCTTTCATCTTTCATTAAGAAGATTTGCGTTTTTTTAGTTTTCGTCTCATAGTTTTCTTTTCGTTTAAATGCATTAGATCACATTGCATCGAAAAGTGTTTTTGAGATTAATCATTGGACTTAGATCACATTGTTTAGTGATTGAAAACTAAAAATCGCTTTGAGTGCATTCTCTTTTGTAAAAAGCATGCATTAAGTAGATTCTCATTTTATCGAAAAATGCATTGAGTGCATTCTTATTATTTGAAAAGAAAAAGGAAATTGTGCATAGATTACAATTGCATAGTTTTCGGAAAAGAGAATTTTGCATAGATTACATTGCATAATTCGCTTCGTTGAATGTTTTAGAATACTTTTGGATAGTGAAAGTCATCTAGTTTGGAAAAGTTTCATTTTCAGTTTTTCTGTTTGTTGCATCATTGTTTGAAGCTCTTCCCTTAACTAGATAGCATTCATCGAATTGAAAAGTTTTCTTTTCTCATATAGCTTGCATTTAGGAGTCTTTCGAGACACTACATACGATAGGGCCTGGAAATTGAAACTTAATTGAAGATCAACTGTAAAATTTATTCAATTAACCTAAGGCAACATTGGAACTTAACGAAACACATTTATAAGGTCTAGGCTAGAGACGTGTTCCGGCGTCGTTAAACCTAGCAGCTGTCGTTCGCCTGTTGGCTTTAGACAGCGCTAGTACGGACTTGCGCTCCCCGTACCGTCGCGTATATAAAGGGAGACCCCTATAGGTTTTCAATCCTTTATCCATAGGAAGCCGAGTCTGCCGCCCTATACCCGTGATACACCGAACACAGCATTCGGGGAGACTACCTGCACGTACGGAAAGTCCTTGGTCGATTTCTGTTTCATCTTTGAAACCAAGGTGTATATTGCAGTTCACGGATATTTGGTACACCCTTTGTGCCTAGTTTTTTCCTGAGCAGTCATTTGGTCTTTTCTGACTCCTTAAACTTGAAAAGACCGTCAAGCGCTTGTCCTTTCACGCTTGTATCAACTCTGAAAGAGATAGAGTCATCTTTTTATCATTTCTCGACTCTTAAAATATGAAACGGTAGAATTTCTTATTTTCCAATGTGGTAAAATCAATCGCCCACGATTACACACCCGTTTAGACGTTGCTTGTTGACCGTTTGATCGTGTGTCTTAACTCGTTTTCAGCCCGTGTGTGGTTTTGAGTTTGATGGCAACTTTTCCACAGTTCACCAACCAAGGAATCCCCTCAGAAGGGAATCCTGGTCATTTTCCTCCTTTTGGAAATGTTGGTGCTCCTTACATGGCGACGTTGTCCCTTCCTGGGTTAACTGTTGGGTTGCCTGTCTGGTTGTTCTCAACCTCTGTCGTTCCAAATGTCTCAGTTACTGGTCAATCAGTTCCTCCACCCGAACCACATCATGTTGATTCTAAGGTGGACCTCTCCCCTTCTTCGCCTGTTTCTGAGTCCTCCTCCTCCTCTTTGCCTGGTGAAAGTCTGGATTCGAGTAACCAGGTGGCTAAGAAGAAGAAGAAGAAGACAAAGAAGAAGAAGTCTGATAAGCGAGAGATTAAAAGTGCTGCTATTGCTCCTGAAACGTCTCCACTTGATAACCCTTCCAACCCTCCTCGGAAATTCAAGTTCCCCTGCATGTTGTGCACGGGAGACCATCTTCTTCGAGACTGCCCTGGCATTCCTAAGGTACTCGAAGTATGGTCCAACGGTCCCCCACCGTTGTCTTTGGCTTCCGGGAGTCAGGTTGGGGGCACTGGTAAGGCTCCTAAGAAGCAGGGTAAGATCACCAATCCCTGTAAGTTGTGTGAAGGGCACCATGCCATTCACCTTTGTCCTTATATGGATGAAGCCAAGCGAGTCTTGGACAACCCAGTCGGTTCTACACCACGCCTTCCACCTGGTTATAATCAGCTTTCTTTGAGTCCTCTACCAGCTGATCCTATGATTGGTCAAGAGTCATCCTTGGTCGATCCCACTCCCCCAGAAATTCAAATTCACGGATCCGTCCCCGACCAACCATTGGTCGTTGGATCGGTTGAACTGGCCCCGTCCACGGTGCACCAGGTCTTTTCTGTCGAGAGTGGACCTCACACCCCCCATGTCCTTCTGATCTCTTCAGATTCTTCAGACTTGGAGAAAGATTCTCTTGTCCCTGTGCTTCAAGAAGCTCCTCCTCCGCCTCCCATGATGGAGGCTACGGAGGATATTTCTCCCGCCTTCGAGATGGAGGTCATGGAGGGTGCTTCTTCGGTAACATCAGGGGAAGACCTTCGCCTGTCGATGGTAGCCCCTCCGAGTAGTTTGGTCGCTTCCTTTGACTGGAATCGATTTGCAGGATTTCGCCTTCCGTCTTATGTGCCTTTCGAGATCACAGTACAGGCTCTTGGTCTGGTTGTACCCAGCACCATTATATACGAAGGTGCCTCTGTTAGTATTCTGTCTTCAACTACCTGGCAAGCTTTCGGTTCGCCGCCGCTTGCGCCTGTTACGCAGAATCTGCTCACTTTTAACAGAAGGACGAGTCAACCGTTGGGGATCCTTCCAAGGTTACCAATTACTTTGGGAGGGAAAACCATCCATATGGATGTGATGGTCGTTCCAGGCCCCTTGTATTTTCATCTGCTCCTGGGGCGCGATTACACCTATGCCATGGGAGCGCTTGTCTCCTCCCTTTTTCGTGTGGCCTGTTTTCCACATGAAGGACGGATTGTGACCATTGATCAGCTGTCATTCTTTGGTCCCAATGTAGCATCTGGTCCGCCATCACCCCCTCCTGGTTTTTATCCACCCGTTGTATCTGCTCCACCGCAGGTCAACTATGTGGCTACTTACCCCGTGCCTGTGCTCAGTGATGATGCCGTAGTGCATAATGTGCTGGGAGCATTGGGTCCTGACTTCCAGGATGTTTCCCTTCCATCAGGAGTGGAACTCTTGGAAGCGCCGCCTTCTTGTTCATTTTGATGTAAGTCGGTTAGAGCAACAGCTCCTCCCCGTGTCAAGCTCTTGCAATGAACTGGAAGGTTTGAGCACGCCGTCATTCTGAAGTCAAGCTCCTTAAAAATAAAAACAAGGTCGTCGAGCAGAAGTTCCTTGTCTTGTGTCAAGCTCCTTAAAAATAAACAAGGTTCTCTGAGCATGGTTCTTTTCCTATGTCAGCCTTAAAAATGAAACAAGCTCGTCGAAGCATGGTTCTTTTCCCGTGTCAAGCTCCTTAAAAAATGAAAACAAGTTGGCCTGAGTGCAGTTCCTTGTCTTGAAGCCAAGCTCCTTAAAAATGAAACAAGGTTGTTCGAGCATAGTTCCTTGTCTTGTGTCAAGCTCCTTAAAAATGAAACAAGGTCGTCGTACGCAGTTCCTTGTCTTGTGTCAAGCTCCTTAAAAATGAAACAAGGATGTCTCAGGATAGTTCTTGTAATGTGTCAACTTCGTTAAAAACAATGAAACACGTTCCCGTTCAATTCGAGTCTTTGATAAGATCTCGTAAAATCCCAGTCGAGTCTTTTCTTTTGATCTTGTAATTTGAACCTTCACTCCATCTGCTTTTCATATGGATTGAAGCTTGGGGGCATGTACCTCGAATTGAGTCACCATGCCGGGGGCATGCTTACTTTTTCAAGCATAGTTTGTTTCCGTTTCAAGCTTGTGTAAAAATGAAACCGGTTTCAAGCATAGTTTATCTTTGTTTCAAGCTTGTGTAAAAATGAAACCAACTTCAAGCAGAGTTTCCTGATTTCAAGCTTGTGTAAAAATGAAACCATGCCCATTTTACCTCTTGTGATTGCCATTTCATCAGCCTGTTTTGTCAAATGAGCCCTGGTTTTCTCACTCCATCGTCATTATCTGCTTGGCCGATCATATGCCTTCACTTGGTTGTTTTACCTTTTCCTGAGGAACCGCTGCGATGAGTGGTCTTGTTAGCCAGCCTCTTGACCTTTACTTGTTTTGAGCAGTTCCACCATTACCGGAACCAGTTGCTACCCTTTATACCACTCGTTCCTCCAGGAGGAGTCACCTTTCAGCTCTTTTCTGACTCTCTAAACATGAAAAGATCGCCGAGGCCCTTGTCGTTTCGATCTCGTTAAAATGGACACGAATCGACATTCACCCAGTATAAGTTTAACCCTTTTTCGGGCTGGGCTGGATCGATTACGAAAAAGGAATACCCCAGCCTATCGCGACTAGGAGGTTTTCCCGGATATTGTTTTCTACCTTTTCGGATCTGGGGAACTATTTACGAAAAGGGACTTGTGGAGTTTTCTTTTCCGCTGTCTTTTCAAACTCTCTAAACATGAAAAGACGCCGAGTTCTTCCTTTGTCAGACTCGTTAAACACTGATGACATTGGATTCAGTCGTGATGACGTTCACCGAGTTCCTCCTTCCTAGGGCTCGTTAAATGTACTAGGATGGATTCGCCCGAAGGGCGGACTTATATCACAAGCATATGCTATCCCCTTCAAGCTTGTTATCAAAAATAATTGGGGTACTCGCCAGAAATGGTGGGGGAAAAATGGAACCATCGTCGTTGTCGTCGGCAGTATGTCGCTCTTGAACATGGCACTTGTCCGCATTCGTGTCGGGTTGGGGACATCTCATCTCGTTGCTTCACTTTGCTTCCATGGGTTTGGGTAATCTCTTTTGACCTCTCATCTGTTCACTGCCTCGTCGCCATGACCTTTGATCTGTTGATGTCAAATACTGCCAAGTCCATTGTCGTGCCGTTTATATGTTCAAGAGAAGTTGGCCTCTGCGAATATCAACCTTCCTCTGTTTCTCATATGATCCCGATTCACAACAAAACATTATGTTCCTCTGTCTCGTGTCGATGATGTGGGAATCATTATGGCCCACCTTCGATCAAGGTCACTTCCTGTCGACTTCAACTCATTATCCAGGAAGTTGGTCTAGAGACTCCTGATGGTACCTTGGAGCCTGCATGCCTTAATGGCAGGTTCGTCGCATTCGACGTGAGGTTTTCATCATTGGCCTCCGATCGGATGATTGTGCGGGTGTTCGACGTCAGCTCATTTATTCACACGCCGTAGATTGTACCTGTAGTACCTTGAGGACCATCGTCATTATTGGTGGTTTCTCTCGCGTCTGTTAACAGCTTTCATCATTGGCTGGTAATCAGACGATGTTCTTGCATGTTCGACTTCAGCTCACATATTCACATGCTTGAACTTGTACTATGTTGGGTCGAGATGGAGCGCAAGACCCTGGATTGTGTCTGTTGTAATCCAGGCTGCGATTGTGGATTATTATCATTATGTACATGACTCACTGATTGGATGGCTGCGACCATACCTGAGTCTATTTGTTCGATCTTAGTTGGATGGCTGCGCCCATACCCTGGATCCGGATTATAGCATACTCTGTTCGGATGGCTGCGTCCATACCATATATATACATCGTGTACTTAAGATATCAGTTGTATCTGTCTGTGCAGGTTTTCCGACGGCGGGCCTTCAGTTGGACATGTTCTCGTAAAGCATTTCACCCCTCTCTCTCTCGAGCCTCATGCTTTAGGGGGCATCTGTTACACAGTAATTTGTCACCGTCCCTACCATTCCCCGTCCCGCACAATGGAGGACCCATAATGTGACCTGTGAACACTGTCATGCACTGAAAACATCATCATTGCATCCCTCCGAGTATGAGCTTCATTTCCCCTTGAGACATCTCCTTGCAAAATCCATGAAAAACAGCTCTTTTTGCATTGGCGCGGGTAGACAGTTCAGTACTCGCGCCACTCAGGGAAATCCTGTAAAGAGGTCGCGCCACTTGGCGCTCCGTCATAGAGCAGCAATCGCGCCACCCATTTTAGGGACTGTTTTTTATATATGGATGGCGGAAGTTGAGTTCAAACAAACTCACAACCACTGCCTATCTTGAGTTGGGAGGTTTGGCTACGGGAGTTCTATGGAAGGAAGTAGTTTTGCCACCTTCTATGGAACCTTCCTTGTTGATAGGGCCCATCCCATAATAATAGGGATCCCAACTCCCTCCTTCCCCATCTATAAAAGCTTGCTCAGATCCATGGCAAGCTAGTCTTGAAGTGCTGAAGCTTTGCATCTCCTATTCCCAAGTGCCTTTGTGCTGAAAAGAATCCTTCCTTTCCCTTAAGGCCCATTCGAGCAAGGAGACCATTGTCACGAGACTCCGGAGAGGTTTCCCTTTCCCCCGGCGAGCTTTGCGAGACGTGGACGACCGGAGACCCGCGCGAAGGAGGCTGCAGCGTCAGAACTTGGTTGTAACTTCTATTCGTTTACCACTTTAATAGATGACTATGATTATGGTTCCACTCCTTTTTCCATTATGTTAATGCGAGTAATGTCTTTTCTGACCGATGTTTAGTTACGTATGCCGGTTCCTATGCTTGTATCTGTTTGTTCTTTCTGTGTGCAGGTGTTCATCCACGGAGATCGTGGAAGGATTGTGATCTGCCAGGACTGAAGGACGGGGGCATCTCTTTTTCAGATCGAGCGCTGGAATCCAGGTAGGTTCTTATCCCAAATCTTTCATTCGTAACTAGAGCCCGCGTCATAGCACACTGTTTCGTTTGTCGCTAGACCCCCCGCCGGGCGCGCGGATCGCCTCTGTCCGCGCAGGGGATTTACCTTCCAACAAGAGTCTGAATACGTCGAGAAGACGGGGGCATCTCTTTTTCAGATCGAGCGCTGGAATCCAGGTAGGTTCTTATCCCAAATCGTTCATTCGTAACTAGGAGCCTGCGTCATAGCATTGTTTGTTTGTTGCTAGACCCCTGCTGGGCTAGTAGGGATCGCCTCTGTCCGCAGAGGGGATTTACCTCCTCAACAAATTGGCGACTCCGCTGGGGATCGTCCGGCTTTCCTTGTCCCGTTTATGATTGGTTCGCTTTGATTGTTTCTCCTTGCTTGATGAACCTTCTGGGTTGGATTCTTTCATTATTTTAGCCTCTTGGTTTGCTTAGCTTGTGTTGGTCTCTTTTCATATTAGCTTGTTTTTTAATTTTCATTGAAGAACTCGACTGGCGCGGGTTTTTACCTGACAGTCGCGCCACTTGGCGCGTGTTGCATTTGTCTGTCTCGCGCCACTCGGCCTCTGGCGCTAGTTTCAAGGCCACAGTCGCGCCACCCCTGTGACTTTTTTGAGTTTCTTTAATTTTTGGCTTTCTGAGCTTGACCAGTACTTTTCTTCTTGATTTCCTGATTGTTTGAGTGTATTGGAGTCTGGTTTGACTGGAATTCACCGCTATCCTTTGGTTGTTTGCCTCTATCTATCGGTTTCACGATTTGAGCCCTAGGGCATCTAGTGGCATAAGTGAATCGAGCCCTCCTTGGGAGTTTTGGTGTCTTGATTGTCCCGTCGACTTGTTGATTGATTCTCCACGCCCTCTTAGCAGTCTTTGATTGTTTTGTTGCGTCTTTGGAGTGATTGTTCATTCTTTCATTCAGAATTCGTTTGCCCTTGCTTTGGACCCAGATCACACGGTCCATTGGGTGTTTTCGAGTCTTTCTTTGATTTGAGAGATTTTGGGTCGATTTAGAGATTTGGTTGCTTGCTTTGTTGAGTGAATGTTGCTTGCTTCGCTCTCTTAGTTATCATTTCTCCAATTGTTCCTTTTGTTTTCAGTGCACATTAGCCATTAAACATTGAAAATCAAAAAAAAAATATATAGTCTCTTTTGTTTTTTTTAATTAGTGCAAATTGTCATCTTTTCCGTATTACTAGTGATTAGTGTTTGAATGAAAAGTGTGCAATTGCATTAGTTGCATTAGAGACATTCTCGTTTGTATTCCGTTCATTTCGTTTGTATAAAAGCTCTCAACTCTCATTTAACTAGTTTTCATCGAACGAAATGTTGCATCGTGGCATATAGCTTGCATTTAGGAGACACTACATACGATAAGGCCTGGAAATTGAAACTTAATTGAAGATCAACTGAAAAATTCATTCAATTAACCTAAGGCAACATTGGAACTTAACGCAACATATTTAGAAGGTCTAGGCTAGAGACGTGTTCCGGCGTCGTTAAACCTAGCAGCTGTCGTTCGCCTGTTGGCTTTAGACAGCACTAGCACGGACTTGCGCTCCCCGTACCGTCGCGTATATAAAGGGAGACCCCTATAGGTTTTTCAATCCTTTATCCACAGGAAGCCGAGTCTGCCGCCCTATACCCGTGATACACCGAACACAGCATTCGGGGAGACTACCTGCACGTACGGAAAGTCCTTGGTCGATTTCTGTTCCATTTTTGAAACCAAGGTGTATATTGCAGTTCACGGATATTTGGTACACCTTTTGTGCCTAGTTTTTCCTGAGCAGTCATTTGGTCTTTTCTGACTCCCTAAACTTGAAAAGACCGTCAAGCGCTTGTCCTTTCACGCTTGTGTCAACTCTGAAAGAGATAGAGTCATCTTTTTATCATTTCTCGACTCTTAAAATATGAAACGGTAGAATTTCTTACTTTCCAATGTGGTAAAATTAATCACCCACGATTACACGCCCGCTTAGATATTGCTTGTTGACCGTTTGATCGTGTGCCCTTAACTCGTTTTCAGCCCGTGTGTGGTTTTGAGTTTGATGGCAACTTTTTCAGAGTTCACCAACCAAGGAATCCCCTCGGAAGGGAATCCTGGTCATTTTCCTCCTTTTGGAAATGTTGGTGCTCCTTACATGGCGACGTTGTCCCTTCCTGGGTTAACTGTTGGGTTGCCGGTTTGGTTATTCTCAACCTCTGTTGTCCCGAATGTCTCCACTACTGTTCAATCAGTTCCTCCACCTGAACAACCTCGTGTTGATTCCAAGGTGGACCTCTCCCCTTCTTCGCCTATTTCTGCGTCCTCATCTTCTGCTTCGCCTGGTGAAAGCCTGGATTCGAGTAACCAGGTGGCTAAAAAGAAGAAGAAGAAGACTAAGAAGAAGAAGTCCGATAAGCGAGAGGCTAAATGTACAGCTACTGTCCCTAAGGAATCTCCTCTCGATAGTCCTTCCAACCCTCCTCGGAAAGTCAAGTTCCCCTGCATGTTGTGCACGGGAGACCATCTTCTTCGAGACTGCCCTGGCATTCCCAAGGTACTCGAAGTATGGTCCAACGGTCCCCCACCGTTGTCTTTGGCTTCCGGGAGTCAAGTTGGGGGCACGTCTTCAGCTGCTGTTGATAAGAACTCTAAGAAGCAGGGTAAGATCACCAATCCCTGTAAGTTGTGTGAAGGGCACCATGCCATTCACCTTTGTCCTTATATGGACGAAGCCAAGCAAGTCTTAGACAACCCAGCCGGTTCTACACCACGCCTTCCACCTGGTTATAATTGGCTTTCTTTGAGTCCTCCGCCAGCTGATCCTACGATTGGTCAAGAGTCATCCTTGGTCGATCCCACTCCCCCAGAAATTCAAATTCACGAATCCGTCCTTGACCAACCATTGGTCGTAGGATCGGTTGAACTGGCCCCGTCCGCGGTGCACCAGGTCTTTTCTGTCGAGAGTGGATCTCACACTCCTCATGTCCTTC
The DNA here is from genome assembly GCA_034641835.2 of Pinus albicaulis. Lineage (NCBI taxonomy): Eukaryota > Viridiplantae > Streptophyta > Pinopsida > Pinales > Pinaceae > Pinus > Pinus albicaulis. Next base: position 544,508,175 of record CM076570.1, read on the forward strand.
TGGTTTCTTCAGATTCGTCAGACTTGGAGAAAGATTCTCCTGTCACTGTGCTTCAAGAAGCCGCTCCTCCGCCTCCCATGATGGAGGCTCCAGAGGATATTCCTCCCGCCTTCGAGATGGAGGTCATGGAGGAGGCTTCTGCTTCCGTAACATCAGGGGAAGACCTTCGCACTTCGATGGTAGCTCCTCCGAGTAGTTTGGTCGCTTCCTTTGATTGGAATCGATTTGCAGGATTTCGCCTTCCGTCTTATGTGCCTTTCGAGATCACAGTACAGGCTCTTGGTCTGGTTGTACCCAGCACCATTATAGACGAAGGTGCCTCTGTTAGTATTCTGTCATCAACTACCTGGCAAGCTTTCGGTTCACCACCGCTTGCGCCCGTTACGCAGAATCTGTTGACATTCAATAGAAGAACGAGTCAACCGTTGGGGATCCTTCCAAGGTTACCTGTTACTTTGGGAGGTAAAACCGTCCATATGGACGTGATGGTCGTTCCAGGCCCCTTGGATTTCAATCTGCTTTTGGGGCGTGATTACACCTATGCCATGGGAGCGCTCGTCTCCTCCCTCTTTCGTGTGGCTTGTTTTCCGCATGAAGGAAGGATCGTGACCATTGATCAGCTGTCATTCTTTGGTCCTAATGTGGCAACTGGTCCGCCATCACCCCCTCCTGGTTTTTATCCACCCATTGTATCTGCTCCACCGCAGGTCAACTATGTGGCTACTTACCCCGTGCCTGTGCTCAGTGATGATGCCGTTGTGCATAATGTGCTGGGGGCATTGGGTCCTGACTTCCAGGATGTTTCCCTTCCATCAGGAGTGGAACTCTTGGAAGCACCGCCTTCTTGTTCATTTTGATGTAAGTCGGTTAGAGCACAGTTCCTTCCCTGTGTCAAGCTCTTTAAAAAATGAAACCAGGCTGTCGGAGCATAGTTCGTTGTCTTGTGTCAAGCTCCTTAAAAAATGAGACAAGATCGCCGGAGCATAGTTCGTTCTGCTTGTGCCAAGCTCCTTAAAAAATGAAACAAGCTGGTCGGAGCAGAGTTCCTTGTCTTGTGTCAAGCTCCTTAAAAAATGAAACAAGGTGTCCCGAGGATAGTTCTTTTAATGTGTCAACCTCGTTAAAACAATGAAACACGTTCCTGTTCAATTCGAGTCTTTGATAAGTTCTCGTAAAATCCTAGTCGAGTCTTTCTTAGATCTCGTACTTTGAACCTTCATTCCATCTTCCTTTCATATGGACTGAAGCTTGGGGGGCATGTACCTCGAATTGAGTCACCATGCTGGGGGCATGCTTACTTTTTCAAGCATAGTTTGTTTCTGTTTCAAGCTTGTGTAAAAATGAAACCGGTTTCAAGCATAGTTTATCTTCGTTTCAAGCTTGTGTAAAAATGAAACCAACTTCAAGCAGAGTTTTCTGATTTCAAGCTTGTGTAAAAATGAAACCTTGCCCATTTTACCTCTTTGGGGGGCATGTACCTCGAATTGAGTCACCATGCTAGGGGCATTCTTACTTTTTCAAGCATAGTTTGTTTCCATTTCAAGCTTGTGTAAAAATGAAATCGGTTTCAAGCATAGTTTATCTTTGTTTCAAGCTTGTGTAAAAATGAAACCAACTTCAAGAAGAGTTTTCTGATTTCAATCTTGTGTAAAACTGAAACCATTCCCATTTTACCTCTTGTGATTTCCATTTTATCAGCCTATTTTCGCTAGATGAGCCTTGGTTTTCTCACTCCATCGTCACTATCTGCTTGCCCGATCATACGCCTTCACTTGGTTGTTTTACCCATTCCTGAGGAACCACTGTAATGAGTGGTCTTGTTAGCCAGCCTCTTAACCTTTACTTTTTTTGAGCAGTTCCATCATCACCGGAACTAGTTGCTACCCTTTATACCACTCATTCCTCCAGGAGGAGTCACCTTTCAGCTCTTTTCTAACTCTCTAAAATTGAAAATATTGTCAAGTCGCTTGTCATTTTGATCTCGTTAAATTGGCTATAAAACGACATCTCCTTAGTATACGTTTACCCCTTTTTCGGGCTGGGATAGATTATTTACGAAAAAGGAATAACCTAACCTATCGCAACTAGGAGGTTTTCTCAGACATATTTTTCTACCTTTTCGGATCTGAGGAACTATTTATGAAAAGGGACTGTAGGAGTTTACTTTTTCGTTGTCTTTTCAAACTCTCTAAACATGAAAAGACGTCAAGTTCTTCCTTTTTCAGACTCGTTAAACCCTTATGACATCGAACTCAGTCGTAATGACGATATTCGAGTTCCTCCTTCCTAGGGCTTGTTAAATGTACTAGGATGGATTTGTCCGAAGGACGAACTTATATGACAAGCATATGGTATCCTCTTCAAGCTTATGAAAAAATAAAGAGGTACTCACTAGAAATGGTGGGGGGAAATGGAACCAATATCGTTTTCGTGTCGACAGTATGTCGCTCTTGAACATGGCACTTGTCTGCATTCGTGTCGGGTTGGGGACATCTCATCTCATTCTCTATTTTCTTCCGTGGGTTTGGGTTATCCCTTTTGACCTCTCATCTACTCTTTGCCTCTTCATCATGACCTCTAATCTTTTTATGTCAAATACTGCCAAATCCACTGTCGTGCCACCGATATGTTCAAGAGAAGTTGACCTCTGCAAGTTTCAACCTTCCTCTGATTCTCGTCTAATCCTAATTCACAAACATTATATTCCTCTGTCTCATGTCGATGATGTGGGAAACAATATGGCCCACCTTCGATCAAGGTCACTTCCTGTTGACTTCAGCTCATTATCCAAGAAGTTGATCTACAAAATCCCTTCCGGTACCTTGAGAGCCTGCATGCCTCAATGGTAGGTTCTTCGCATTCGACGCAAGGTTTTCATCATTGACCTTCGATCGGATGATTCTGCGAGTGTTCGATGTCAGCTGATTGTTCACATTATGTGGATTGTACCTATAGTACCTTGAGGGCCAATATCATCATTGGTAGTTCCTCTCGTGTCTGTTAAGAGCTTTCATCATTAGCTGGTAATCAGACGATGTTCTTGCATGTTAGACTTCAGCTCACTTATTCACATGCTTGAACTTGTACTCTGTCCAGGTCAAGATGGAGCGCAAGACCCTGGATTTTTTCTGGTGGAATCTAGGCTGTGATTTTGTGGATTACTCTAATTGGTTACATGACTCATTGATTGGATTACTGCAACCATGCCTAAGTCTATTTATCGATCCTTACTGGCTGACTGCATCCATGCCTTGGATCCTGATTATTGTATACTCTATTATGGATGGTTGTGCCCATACCACACATATCATGTACTTGAGGTATCAGTTGTACTTTCCTATGTAGGTTTTCCGAGGGTAGTGTTTTCAATTGGACACGTTCTCGTAAAGCATTTCACCCCTCTCTCTCTCTCTCTCGAGCCTCATGCTTTAGGGGGCATCTATTACACAGTAATTTTTCACCATCCCTAGAATCCCCATATCACCCATTGGAGGGTCATTTTTGTGACCAATAAGTAGTGTCATGCCTTGCAAATACCATCATTGCATCCCTTGCCATGAGGACAACATTCCTTCTGTTGATCATTTCCTGAGAAAACCCCTAAAAACACTTGTTTTTGCCTTGGCACTGGTAGCCCGTTATGTTCTCGCACCAATGAGGAAAATTAATATTGAGCCTACGCCAGTTGGCGCTCTATCCCAGTTAAGCACTCACGCCAATCTGCTTATGGAAATTTTTTTAAAAAAAGAGGTGAAGTTTCAATTACAACAACATCGTGGATGAGTCATGAGGAGTGGTTTCGACTGATTAACCACGACCTTCCTCCTTTGGCCTCTTGTTTCCACCTTATGGGGAACCTCCCAAGGGATAAGGCCTCCCTTCCACTATTGTATGGATCCCAGCCTCCTCCTCTCCTTTATAAATATAGCCATATTCCATTGATGAAGGGGTTGAATGGTTGAGAAAAGTAGTCTTGCTAGCCTGAATAGAGCTGAATCAATTGTAAGGAGATTATCGTCAAACAACTGAAGAGAGAGAGACTTTTCCTTTTCTTGACGAGCTTTATCAAGACGTACTCCTTTTTCGACCCATCGAAGAAAGATCCAGCATCAGATATTAGGTTGTATCTTTCTTTGTTTTGATTAATAATAAGCAACTTCGATTATTATTCCACTCAGATGCTCATGTTTTATGTTATGAGTTGTATCTTCTCCGATTGATACATAATTGCATGTATTAGGTTTTATGATTTTTTGTTTGTTGTTTCTTCTTGCATGTGTAGGTGTTCGATCGCATTGAGCGGGAGAATTTTGATCTGCTAGAGCAAGGGACAGAAGCGCCATCTCCTCCACAAACGACATCAACATAGGACTTAAGGTAGGCCTCTTTTCACATATTGGTCTTTTGAAATTAGGAACTTGCATCTTAGCATGACTCGGTTGTTGCTAGACCCGATCTAGGCTAGTAGGGATCACCTTTGTCTACAGAGGGGATTTACCTCTCCAACAAGGGCAGTTAAGAATCCTTTAACATATACTATAACAAGATGGGTATTTAATATCACTATGTTCAAGAGAGAATCAGAGGACAAGGCACACCATAAACTTGTTTGACCAGACTTCACCAATTAAACTTTAAAACAACAATCCAACAAACCCTAGAGAATAGGGAACTCCTAAAATATATATTTATTTACCTTCAGAGAAATAAAAAATTCAAGATAACACACTGGTAAAGATTAAAGAGCAAGGAATTCCTAAATTCCTTAATAAAACTATAAAATACCTTCAAAGTGACTATTCAAGATGGACTAAAAGACAGGGCAAACCATAAACTTCTTCAGCCAAACCATAATTAGTAAACTTCAAAGAAAAGGCAAACAATGTTTAAAGCTACACCAAAGGACAGGTCATACCATAAACTTCATTGGCTTCACTCCATTAAATCATTTTAAAAGTAAACAAGCTAAGTGGAACCTGAGAGAAATTAATAATTCTCTAATCAGACCTAGCAGAGGAAAAAATTAGAGAAATAGAAGAAGATAGACTTAAGGTGCCTCTAACCGCATATCTTAGCCTAAATTTTCTGTTCTATTGCAAGAGAAAATATGAAACAACATGGAAAACATAAGGAAAAAAATTCAAGATAGGAACAGCATCACCATTCAACAAAGCTCATGAATCCTATGAATGTGCGTTCTGCATTGTCATTCAATTCAAAAAAGTCACAAAGCTCCAAAGCTAAATATATCTACCAAATGAGGAGATGAAACCCTAGCTAGGGTTTTAGAAGTAATTCATTACATAGTTAAGTCACTTTGACCTTTGAGACCATGCAAGGCCCAAGGCAAAAATATCTAAAAATAATTCATTGCAATGATAACTTTTGATCTAATTTTGAAATAATTTGACCTTAAGGCCACTCAAAAACTTTTACAATAAATCCTAGTGTCTTTTGTTGAATTTTTGGCAAGGGTGCAACACCATTGGCTGAGGGTGTAGCGCCACTGGAAAATGCACAGTGCCAAGACTGGGAAAATTTCCTGTTTTGCAGCTGACTTGCGGAGACCTTCCCGATGTCCAAATGAGCTCCATGGTAGCACATTGGAAAGCATGCCATATCTAGTTTCCAGATATGCCTTTATTTTGAGAAATGGTGCCCATTTTCCTGGTCAAAAATCATTTTTCAAAAGACTTCTCAACACGCAACACCAGTGCTAGAAAAGAGGGAAGAAAGGTGAATTTTTGATGGTTTTTGGCCCTTTTTAGGGACCAATTTTGCTTCAAATTATCTGAAATTTTTCGAGGATGATGTCATTGGCATGAGGAACATGAAAATGAAAACCATTTTTCATTTTAGTTCCCTATAAAAGAGTGCAGTGCCATTGGCATTGCACGTTTGGCCCTTTTTTCTGCAAGCCAAACAATCAAAATTCAAAAATGTGCACAAGATGTAAAAAATTTGAAATTAGCTTTCTGATCATGGTTGGGATGCTTGGGGGGACATCTCAACAAGGATATTTAACTTCTTCTTCTCCTTTTTCTTTGCTATGGTTTCCTTCAATTTGTTCTTCAACTGCCTGAGCTTGATGTTGCAGACCTTGTTTCTAGTGATGTACTTGTTAGACATGTGTTTGAGCATCTCATTGTCTTTGTTTGCCTTATGGAGGAGCTTCTCAAGGTGTATATTAAATATGTCTATCCATACCTCTCTGTCATCTTCAAATTTATTAACAATATTTTCCTCAAAACTAAGTTTCTTTGCCTCATATTTGTCCTACTCTAAGGCTCTCTTAACACCTCTTCTTTTTGGTCTTGAGTTGATGGTTTGAGAATCATAATGATTAGAGTCATGAGGTGCCATCATTTACTTACCCTTGATGTCTTGTATTTTTTCCTTTAGTGGCTCTAACTCCATGAGAATTTGCTGGTCCTTTAGCTCCTTATTTCTCTTGTTCTATGAATGTGTTGAGGCCTTAGAATTCTGTGGCCAAAACATGGAGAAAACCACCTGGTTCGGACCTTAAAGTAGCTCCTTTTCCATTTGGTATAGTGGCTCTGATTAGGGATAATAGGACCAGTTTCCCAATAAGGATGTTTTATGAGGGTGTTTGTGAATATAACATGCAAATAGATGATTATTTTTAATCTATATACATATATATCTAATTAATTAATCTAATATAAACCTGGGTTTTTGTTCCTTTATGCTATATAAAATGATATCCTTCAACTATTAGTAATATAGATCATTTAATAGTCAAAAGAGATGAAAATTATGTAAAATGATTCTTCTAACAAAATAGTTTGTGTATAAGAATTGTGTAAAACATATCACATTTTCCAATGTGATTACATATTCAATAAGAAACCATAGCTAAATATTAGAACACAAGTGCATGTAATATTTATATATGATAACCTTTCAAATATATAATGCAATAAAAAAATTAACTATCAATTTAAGGGATAAGACATAACACAAGTGAATAGAAGTACCATATGCATGAAGTTCTACTCTGTAAATTGACAGCAATGAATCCATTCCTTCCCACTTTCAAGAAATTTAAAGAGTATAGTAGTGCAACATTAGTTAAACATCTTTAATTTCTAAAAGATAATAGAATATGTTCCATTAATTCTTCAAACAACTCACAAACTTACAGTAGTGCATTATTTGCAAATGTTTTTGGAAAATTTCTGGACCCTTCTCTAAATGTATGAGAAGGGTTTAAATAGTAAACTAAATATAAACTAAAATTAAATTATTACAAAAAGGTAGAGGAGGTTTCAAACAACCTTCCTCTAAAAGCTTAACTTAAACAACAATCTAGGAATTTAAACTAACAATCTTGATTTTGTGAATCCTGCCCTTCTTTCTGAATGTGATCACGAAGTTGACAAATATCTAACATTGCTTTGAGCTGAGCTAGCTATGATATCCATGATCAAATATATCCCTTGAAAATATCATTTGAGATTACTGACTGAGACCTTTTTGCTGAATCTGTAAGAGACTGAAGAGTTTGATGTTGATGGTAAGGTTTGATCAGAAAATTCCAGTAATTTTCCTGATCAAACTTATTAACTTTTTTTATCATTTCCTCTTGTGTACCTGCTCTCTATCTTCACTTTATTTCTACTTCCCTTGTTTCCAAAAACACATCAGACATGTTTTCCTCAAGAAGTTATATCTTAAAAAATTGCTCACATATAAACTGAATAATCTCATTTGATTTCTTGGACGTCTTGGTCACTGCTTTCTCTACTTGATTAGTTTGTGCTCCCCATTATGCAAATAACAATTCTTTTTAAGCTTATCTATATGTGGTAGATTATCTTTCTTTCCTGTATCTAAAATTTTCCACTGAATGTGTTCTTTGATTTTCTTTTCAAGTCTTTCATATTCCAGTTTCTAAATTTCTATTTGCTGAATTATTATTTTAATGGAATCACAATAAGAATCAATCATGGAAGCTTGTTGACAAAACATTTTTTTCTCTTTCTTTAGCATGGTGTTTACATCAAGTGCTTCTTTGATAAATTTTTCTAATTGTGGTTGACTCTATAACTCAGCAATTACTATTTCTAGACGTGCTTGATTTTCATTAAGCTCTTTTTGATACTTGAATTTGAGGCTTTCAATATCTTCATGAAATTGGGTTGTGCTTATTTTGATTTGCTCAATGGACTTGGCTTTCTCTTCATTCAACAAATGTTCTAATTCTTTTACTCTGGCTTCCTTTTGTTTCAACAATACTATAACCTCAGTAGCTTTATCAACAGTAGCGGTAGCATATGCCCCTGCATATTGTGATAATTTGGTTAGATGTTTAGTGGGATCATCTGAGGAATCCTTCCATAGAACATCAAATGATTCATTTGTTAGTTTTGGAGTTGTTTCATAAATCCTTATTCTTTTATTTCTTTTAAATACAACCTTGTAACTGGGACTGTATTAAATATCTAATGAAGGAATATCTTCAATCTGTAGAGCTATCTGATTTATAGGGTAGGCCGGTATGATTTCTTTTTCATGCATTGCTAGAACACTTTGTAGTGGATTGACAGTCTCAACTATTTTCTATGAGGTTTCTAGTGTTTGGAAACTTGTTGCTTGATCAGTTTTGGGATTTTCTTTGGGAGTCTTTATTGCTTTAAAAAATTCTTCCCATTCATTAATAAGATATTTTTCTTGTGATGAATTGGACTGATATAGCATGCTATGAATGTGTAGAACTATTTCAGAATTTGATTCCATCCCATTATTTCTTGTTTCATCCAACATTTCTATCTCTTGAATAACTTGGTCAATTGTCTTTTCTAAGTTTGCTTTCTTTGATTCAGATTAATTTTCAGAGCGATCTGAATTATCAGACTGCTGTTGCTATTGACCTGATTCATCTTCAATTATATCTTTCATTTCATCATCCAGACTGACACTTGGAGTATTTTTTTCATCTTCAATAGTTAGCAAATTTAATGGAACATTTTCTAGTCTCTTGTTTCTATATGCTTGAAAAGCTTCAGCATCCTCTTGACTTAGTTGACTAGAAACGTAATTGGTAATACTAGAGAAATTTTCCATTCCGTGGAAGAGGTCATTGAATCCATATTCTTCCTTTACAAAAGGCTTCATTTTAAGCTCTGTGATGTAATTTTTAATCACATCATTGGGATCATATAATCTTCTTGGCATAAATGACAATTTCAATAACTAAACCTTAGGAACCTCTTTGTAAGTATGGCCAATATTAGCCAGAGCAAAGGGGCCACACTGTAGAGGGAAATTAGGCCAAATAGCCTTTTTACCATCCTTTAGCTACTTTGTGACACCATTGACAAGCCGATAGGCTATTTATTTTGCAAGTAATTTATCTAGAACATAGTAAGGTAAAACATGTGGAGAAGCATAACTCCCAAATACTATATTGTATGTAAACGTTTCTTCGGAAAACCATCTAGCTACTAGAATAATATCTACATTGGATTCTTCAGAAACCCTAGGAGCTCTTTTGTTGAAAATCATCTCATGTATGGGAAATATGAATCCATAACAGATTTTATAGAAATGTAAATGGAACTCTGAAACCCAAAGTTCTTTGTGGTAGATGTGAATTAGGGTAGGGTCCTTGGTAGTCCATTTCCAAACCATGGTAGGAAATTTAGAAGTAAAACAGATAGCATTCATGACATAGGAAGACATATAAAAAGGAGGTATTTATCTGAATGAAACATTTCTTTTATTCTTATATTCAGTTATATGCTTGGCTAGGTGATTGGATAAAATGTTTTCCCAATTTAAGATAGATGAATTGACAATTGTGTCAATTAGGGGAACCCAATCTCTTGAAAATCTAGTGCTATTAGACTTGGAAAATATTCTACATAACATACCAGTGGAATAAGAATAAGGATTATGAATTTCTGTAATTGTGTATGTACCAAACTTATCTTGCTTCAATTTCCCTCCATTTTCCTTCCATTCATGGATGACTTTGATAAGATCTGGATGTTCTCCTTTGAATTTCTACACATATTTATTGTCGTATTTCTGTTGCGGGGTTGGTAGATGATACTTTGCTACTAAATCCTCTACTTTGAAAGAACCTATAGTTTCTCCTCTAGAATTTTTGAACATTCTATCTTCAATGTTTAAGTGGTCAATTGCCCACTTAACCATATTTGTATAAGGAAGAATATTTGGTCTTGTAGCTATCCTGTGAAAGTATGAGCATGCAACATCAAAAAGGGTTGCATCTGGGGTAGAAGTAGTGCATGTTGTAGATACTTTATTTATCACCCTTGGTCCTTCATCTTCGAAGAGTTTATACATTTTCTCCCATGTCAAACTGTCGTAGTCTTTGTTGCAGACGGTATCTAAAAACAATGGAGACATATTTGTGTCTTCTATGGATGATGTTTGAGAAATTTATTTTCCCCTTTTTCTCATTTTGATCTTCTTCAACCTATTAATTGGTTTCCTGAGAGCAAAGTGAATTTAACACATAAGAAGTATCACAATATTAAATCAATCATTTACTTCAAACACATGCGGGAAGATATCAATCTATAGATCATATTTCATAATTTTTAATTTAATATTTCACATGGCCTCACACATAAGATCTATCAATCATTTTAAAGTCGTTAAGATCTTAAATTCCATTTCATATGACACAAGTCATTTTACAAGCTGAATTCATTAACTACGCAAATAGAAATCATTTCTTATAATATTTCATGATACTTGACTCTTAAAGGCTACGAAATGCGCTCTGTGCAAATCACAGATCGCAAATTTTATGGGCTAACATTTGAGTGTATATTATAAGTTGCGCACAATGCGAATTGCGAAAACATTGAAGTGATCATGATAGGCAAAATATTTTATATTTCTTGGTTTATTTTCTTGTCGGCTCCTCGACTATCACAACTTATATCGTTTTCTTCTTAAAGCTTTATTGATTAAGTAAAGTGCGATGCGAAAAAGAAAACAAATATAACGATGATTGAGGTTTTTTGTAAGTTTTTTTTTAAATTATATCTTCGGAGAGGCTTTGAGCACATTTCACAATTCGCATATGTTATGTTTTATGGTTCTTTTTTGAAATAAAATATGTAATATGTGATGCATTTTAAGGAAAAAATAAAAAAATTATTCTCTAAGTTTTTTATTTTAGGAAATTATAAAAAGAATTTCCTATTTATTTCTAAAGGATCCCTATTTATAAAAAATAAATGGGGGGTTGTTGTATATCACAACAATTGGCGATTCACTTCAGTGAACCAGATTTCTCTGATGAAATTTTTTTGAAATTTCTAAACCTTTTTGAAAATAAAATAGTTTAAAGGAATGAAATTTCAAATAAATAATATCTTTTCTAAACAATTAAAATTTCTTTTATTCACTATTCATAAGAATTCCTCTTTAAAGATATAAGTATGAAAATTTATATCATCCCTTACTTAGTTTATAAGGATAAAGTAAATAACCTTTACAGATAATCTTTATACAAATTTACTATTTTATCACAGATGGAGCCTCTTTTCCAATAGGCAATTTTAAGCTTTTGGAAGGGTTATGTTTTACCCAGCTACGATCCATTCTCCCATCCAATATTTCTCATAATTTTCATAAGTAAATTCTAATTTATGAGAATTTTCTTTTATATATTTTTATTTAATTGAAAGCCATTGTCTTGGCTTGGTAACCAAATAATGACAATTCCATTCACAAATAGTAATTAAACTGATCAAGCTCGCTCTTGATGCGACCCCTTGTCTTTTTGATATAATCTCAAGTCATTACACTGTTTTGGTATACAGTATTAGTAATGTCAGTTTAACTATTTCTTTATGAATGTGGTAAACAAGCTCATGATGAGACTTATTATCTTTTAAGTTATTCTTCAAATCATATCTTTTTATTTTCTTTTGAATTACTTTTGAAATTTTTATAATATTTTCTGGATGGGATGAATCATAGGTCCTTTTAAGATTCTTGATGATAACTTCAAGTTTCAGATTGTTTTTTGAAAAAATGTTTTTACTATATTAAAGTTTCTTTTCTTGACTGATAAAAAGAATATGCATGCTATATATAAATGAGAGTTCATCAAAACAAATAACTATTTTATTGAAATTTCATTTTTCAGAAAGATAAAATCAATCTGTCTTTCTAAATATTTCGATTTTCCTTCATTAACATTTTCATCTTTTATAAGTGAAAACAAAAATCAAAATAAAGTCATTTGAGATTTGTTTTGAAAGGTCAAATATCAGTACTAAGAAACTTTTTATTTTTACAAGAAAAGCAAAAGACTTTAATATACAAGGATAGAAGGGGTTACCTCCTATGAGAAATATTTTTTCAAAATCTGCCCATTAACAGGCAAAGGATATTTTTTTCCTGATAAATCTTGCAATAAAAATGTTGATGGAACTATTTCTTCAATTATTTGAAATAGACCTAGCCAGAGTTTTTGAAACTTCGTGTGTTTACATTTTTCCTCATGCGCTTTTTCCCATTTCAACACCAAATCACCAATTTGAAATTCTTTTGGCATGATAGAAGTTGAATCAAATGAGGCTTTTATTATTTTTTGATGATGAATATGAGTTTTTTTGGATTTTCTTCTTCTAACTTAAGACTTTGAGCTTGTATGAACTGTAAAGAAGAAGTAGGAAATTCATCAATAAATTGTACTAAGGAAAGAGATGGAATAACTACATTGGTGGGAAGAATAGCTTCTTTTCCATATACAAGATTAAATGGTGAAGTACCAATATAAGCTTTTTGAGTTATTCGATCTGCCTAAAGAGTGAAAATTAATGACTTATGCCAATTTCTTTGATTCTGATCAATAGTTCTTTTGATTATTCTAATCAAATTTTTGTTTGATGATTCTGCTAAACCATTTCCTTGTAGGTAATAATTTACAGAATATTCTAATTTGAAGCCTCTTTTAATTGAAGAATCTATCATAGTAGTTCCAGAAAAATAAGATGCATTATCAAACATCAAAGTAGTAGGTAGACCAAACCTGGTTATGGTATTTTGATTGATGAAATCAATAATATTCTTTGAATTAGCTACTTTTAATGGAATTGATTCCACCCATTTGGTAAAGAAATATATAGCTCTAAGAATATATCTATTCTATTTGGAAGAGTTTCGAACGATCTCAGCAATTATATCTAATCCCCATTTCTCAAATGGTTGTTCAATATTGACTGGATGTAACGGGAATGCTCATTTCTTTATTTTCTAGATGTGCTTTGACATATTTTACATCTCCTTGAATATTCATGTGCATCTCTGAAAAGTGTAGGCCAAGAGTAACCTGCATGTAGAATTATGTGTTGTTGTATTTCCCCCAAAATGTCCTCCAGCTGGTCCATCATGGAGTTCCTGCAAGGTTTTATCTACTTCAGTTTTTTCTAGGCATCTTAGAAGTACAGAATCAAAATTTCTTCTAAATAACACATCTTTGACTAACTGATATTGTTTAGATTTTAGTCTGAGAGCTCTTTTTGTCTTATAACTGAGATTATTTGGAGCATATCCATTTCTTAAATAAAATATAAGATCAGAATATTGTGAATCTGAATCATTGAGGCTTACCTCTGATATTTGCACATTACCTGAATCTTCTTCCAATGGTGCTTGTGATGCTCCTGCAAGCATTCTACAAAAACCTTGTCCTCTAATGATTTTAGAGGGTATTATCTCTACATCATATTATTGCAATGTGGTTACCCAGTTAGCTCTTTTTTCTCCTAATTCTTTCTGCATCAAAAGCTGTCTTACTGCAGAAAATGGAACTATGATTTTCATATGAGACTTTAGGAGAAAAAGTATAAAATTTTTTATGGCTTTAAAAACAACAAATTCTTGTTTTTCAACAGATTTATAAGTCAATTCTGCACCTTGTAAATTAGAACTAAAGAATGATACTGGTGCTTCTATTTGTTGGTCATTCAACTGTGTTAAAACAACTACATATGATTTATCCGATGAAAAAGTATATAATGTAAATGGATTAAGAAAATTATGGGTGGTTAGGAATGGAGCATTAACAATTGAATATTTAATCAGTTCAAATGCTTCTCTTTCTTTATGTCCCCATTTAAAAACAAAATTTTTCTTAATCATATTCTCCAATGGTAAAACTATTTAAGAAAAATCAAGGACAAATCTCTTAACAAAATTAATTTTCCCAAGGAAATATTGCATGGTTTTCTTGTTATGAGGGAAAGAAATTCGTTTAATTTCATCAAATCTTTTAGGATCAATATAAATACCATCTTTTGACACGATGAATCCTAATATTTTTCCTTCATCTAAAGAAAAAAATGATTTCCTTGGATTTAATGAAATGCCATGCCTTATGCATCGTTCAAAGACTTTCTTTAAGTCATTAACATGATGTTTTGACTGTTTAGAAAAGACAATAATGTCGTCTAAATAGATAACAACCGTTATTTTATGAGTCCTCTAAAAGATGTGTCCATGGCTCTTTAGAAAGTGGCACCTGCATTAATTAATCCAAAAGGAATTTTCTGATAAGCATAATTTCCCCACTTAGTTCTGAACATAATTTTCAGTTTGTCATCTGGATGAATGAGGATCTGATTGTAACCTAAAAATCCATCTAGAAAAGACATAAGTTTAGAACTAGCTATTTTTTGCAATACTTGTTCCATGGTTGGTAACAGAAAATTGTCCTTCTGACAAGCTTTGTTTAAATTCCTAAAATCAATGCAAATTCTAATATCACCATTCTTCTTCCTGACGGGTACTAAATTTGATACCAATTTTGAATGTCTAAGTGGAAACATAATTTTTGATTTAAGAATTTTATTCAATTCAGTTTTAATTTTATTTTCCAAATTTGGGTGAATCTTTCTCAATTTCTATCATACAAGTTTTTCTTCTGAGAACATAGGAATTGTTGTTGGATTACAGAAGTATCATATGTTTTAAGATTAGAATAATCCCAAGAAAAAACACTTTTGTAGATCCTAAATAACTTGATGAATTATAATCTCTCATCATAAGACAAACCAAGACCTAGATTTATATTTTGAGGTTTTTCTTCATTTCCTAGATTAACTAACTCAAATCTTAAAGTAGAACTTTGTACTTTTGAGTTAGTTAATCTTTTAAATCTATCCTATAAGTCACATAGGTCTTCTAACTTGACAACAGATTTTGGAATATAATTTTCATATTGTTCTTTCCTAATTTAAGAGTCATGTTCATTTTAATCCATGATTTGATTATCATAAGATTATTCAGATGTTAAAAAATATATGATATCTGAGTCATTATTGAATACTCTCTAATTGGTAATGTTATCAGGAATAGATGGTCTAAAAATTAACTCAATAGAAAATCTATTGGGACTAAATTCTTGGGATGGGATCAACTTTGATGCTACATTAGCGAGTGAGTTTGCACTAGCATTTTGAATTCTAGGTATAGAAGAAATATTGAAGGCAATAAAGTGAGTAGTTAATTCTTGGACTAATGATTAATAATGTTTTAAACGTCTAGAATTACAATGGATAGTATCTCTCACTTGCCTAACTATGTTTTTCGAATCTCCTAAAACCTTCAAATATCTGATATTTAAATTGACACCTTTTAACAATCCTTGAACTAATGTTTCACACTCAACTACGTTATCGATACAATCGAATTATAATCGACAGGCTAACATAGTATTTTTTCCTTCTAGGTTTATTAAAATGCAACCTGCACCTGCACCATATTTAGATTTAGAACCATCAAAATAAAGTGTCCAAAACAAAGAATCAACTAATTCTTTTTCTGAAGAATTGATACATCTAGAGTTATTTGGTTGGGAAAAATTCTCAATTTGAGATACCACTGCATTATTAAAGAAAGGATATGTTGGAGCATTCAAGTTTCCTAAAAAATTTTGTGTAGAATAGTTTCCAATAATGCTATTATTGAAAGCTACTAGTTCATTAATCTCTTCAATATCGGTCACTGTGTGTTTCATAAACTTTTCACGATCAATTCGAATTTGATTTGGCTTTCCATTATGTGGTACCACATATGTGACCAGTCAGTGGAAAAATATCCATGAAGTTTATCACAACAATCACGAATTGAAATTAAACCATAGAATTCGGTAATGTCTGCAATCAAAATATCAATTATCGAAACAAGTTTTGGATTTGATGATAATCTAATTATAACAGATTTCAATTCTCCTAATACTTCTACTCTAGTTCTGTCAAGTTTTACTATATGAACTGGAGAACTCTGAGGAGTAATGTTCAATTTAGCACAAACCGATTTTGGCATTATATTCAAAGAAGCCCCTGAATCTATCAAAGAATTATGAACATTTTTGTTATAGATTTCATAGGTTAAGAGAAATGGGGGAGTATGAGAGATAGATAGATCACCTATCATTATTAAATCTGAAGCATCAATTTTTTTTTGAAGGAGAAGGTGGTTTACCTGTTTCGTTAGCAGCTTGCACTATAATGGGAGCAGGTAAATTTGAAGCAGGAAAAAAATTTAATTCTCTGAGTAGGATTTGTTGTTGTTGCTTCAATTTGGTAATCTCATGCATCAAAATATTTTCTTTAGTCTTATTCATATCTTCAACTATTTTATATTCAATGGTATCTAAGATAACCATTGTTTTAAATATAGGTGAAGAATCTACTGTAACAGGACTTGTTTCCGTAGCTTTTGAATTAGATTTCTTTTTTTTTTATTTGTATTTAGCAAGAGTAGAAATATTTTGTTGTTGACTAGACAATGTTGTTTCAGTATTATTTTTGCTACATGTGCTAGCAGGCAAAGCTTCAAGTTGTTTTTCATTTGATGGGATAAAATCCCACATTCCATTAAGTTCAACTTCTTCTTATTCATCATCTTCTTCTTCTTCTACTTGTCCTTCTTCGTCATCTTGATCTGATTCAACATTCAATATACTATTTAGAGGTTGAGAACTAGAAGTTTGTTTTTGTTTGAAATTCCTGAAAACCTTTTTTGAATTCGAATTTTTAGCAAATTGTTTCTTGATGTATGCCATTTCATTGGTCATGGTTTTAAAAACTTTTTGAAGACCTTCTACATAAAATGTATCTTTTGGTGTTTTCCTTTTATAATCATCTTTGAAAGATATTTTCTTTGATTTACGATCTTCCTGAGAATTCTTTTTCTCAAGATTAGTTATGTGTTTTTCAATAGATAGAGATTCTTTCATATTTTCTGCAAGAGTTGTTATTTTTTCTCTATCAACAAAAATAGCTATATTAGATGGAAGTGATGAAATATACCACTCAATTTGAACTTCTGTACTTGGAATTACAGTAACAGGAATTTTATTGAGTAATTTATTAAACCTTGAGTTGAAATCTTTTATCTTCTAACCTGTTTTAGCTTTAAGATTCGTAAGATCATTGATTAGAGTTGTTGTAGTTCTGTCATCTCCAAATTTAGCCAGAAACTATTCTTCAAACATATTCCAATTAGTTATGGAGTGAGTAGGTAATGAAAAATACCAGGATCCTACAGATCCCTTTAAAGTATATGGAAATAATTGTACAACGCAATCTTCATCAACTATTTCATTTAAGTTGACAGCTAACATAAAATTATGAACATGTTCTTCTACATGAAGACCATCATCAGGGTTAAATTTTGGTAGTCATCTTTCAGGATTTTTAGGTAAGGCGTGAAGAGGAGGAGGCATATTTACAACCCCTGGATTACTCCATGGGTTTACATTTGGTGAAGGGACTTGTCCCGCCATTGGATTGTGAGTGGGTTGATTATGAATTGATGATGAAATAGGTTGGTTACTAGGACTAGTATTTTGAGTATTGGAACTAGTGAAAGTGATGCCAATTGTTGGAATGAAATTTGTGGAAATGAGTGGAGGAAATGGAGATGAATGGGATGAGATCTCACTATTGATTTATTATGATTGATTTCTCTTTAACTTCTTTTGAGTACTATTTATGGGGAATTCAAAAGGGAGAATCCCTATTTTTTTATTTTCTGATCGAGTTAATATTCTTCGAGGTTGTACAGAGGATGAAATACTAAGATCTGATAATTGTGAAGGCTTAGGATTTTCAGTAGAAATAGATTATTTTTCTAAATTTTATATCAAAGACTGAACCTCAGGAGAATGTTGATGAATTTCGAGAAATATTATAGTTTGAGTTTCGCTAGGAGACTTAGGGGAGGGATGATTAACTTCAGAGTTTATAGATGAAGATCTCGAGATTTTTTTCGAAGTTGAAAGGGATCTAGAGGGAGAGAACATTGTTGATTGACCTTTAGATTGATCAGAAATTTGTGCCATTCACTTGGCCCTCCTTCTAGAGCCAATGTGTCGAGGCCTTAGAATTCTGTGGCCAAAACATGGGGGAAAGCCACCCGGTCCAGACCTTAAAGCAGCTCCTTTTCCATTTGGTATAGTGGCTCTGACTGGGGATAATGGGACCAGTTTCCCAATAAGGTTGTTTTATGAGGGTGTTTGTGAATATAACATGCAAATTGATAATGATTTTTAATCTATATTCATATATCTAAGTAATTAATCTAATATATACACAGGGTTTTGTTCCTTTATGTGATCTAAAATGATATCCTTCAACTATTAGTAATATCAATCATTTAACAATCGAAAGAGATGAAAATTTTATAAAATGATTCTTCTAACAAAATAGTTTGCATAGAAGAATTGTGTAAAACATATCACATTTTACAATGTGATTACATATTCAATAAGAAACCATAGCTACATATTAGAAAAAAAGTGCATGTAATATTTATATATGATAAAATTTCAAATATATAATGTAATAAAAAAATTAAATATAAATTTAAGAGATAAGACTTAACACAAGTGAATAGAATTACCATATGCATGAAGTTCTACTCTGTAAATTTATAGCAATGAATCTATTCCTTCCCACTTTCAATTGATTTAAAGAGTACAGTAGTGAAACATCAGTTAAAGAGATTTAATTGCTAAAATATAAAAGAATATGTTCCATTGTTTCATCAAAGCACTCACAAACTTTCATTAGTGCATTCTTTGCAAATGTTTTTGAAAAATTTATGTTCCCTTCTCCAAATGCATGAGAAGGGTTTAAATACTAAACTAACTATAAACTAAAATTAAATTATTACAAAAATGTAGAGGAGGTTTCAAAAAAACTTCCTCCAAAAGCTTAACTTAAACAACAATCTGGGAATTTAAACTAACAATCCTGATTTTGAAAATCCTCCCTTCTTTTTGAATGTGATCACGAAGTTGACAAATATCTAACATTTCTTTGAGCTGAGTTGGCTGTGATATCTGTGATCGAATCTGTCCCTTGAAAATAGCATTTGAGATTATTAACTGAGATATTTTTGTTGAATCTGTAAGAGACTGAAGAGTTTGATGTTGATGGTAAGGTTTGATTAGAAAATTCCAGTAATTTTCTTGATCAAACTTATTAAATTTTTTGATAATTTCCTCTTGTGTATCTGCTCTCTTTCTCCACTTTAATTCTACTTCTCTTGTTCTCGAAAACACATCAGACGTGTCTTCCTCAAGAAGTTCTATCTTAAGCAATTTCTCACATATAAACTAAATAATACCATTTGATTTATTAGACATCTTGGTCGCTGCTTTCTCTGCTTGATTAATTTGTGCTCCCCATTTTGTGAATAACAGTTCTTTGTGAAGCTTATCTATTTGTTGTATATTATCTTTCTTTCCCGTATCTGTAATTTGCCACTGAATGTGTTCTTCAATTTTCTTTTCAATTCTTTCACATTCTAGTTTCTGAATTTCTATTTTCTAAATCATTATTTTAATGGAATCACAATAAGAATCAACCATGGAAGCTTGTTGGCAAAACATTTATTGTTCTTTATTTAGCATGGTGTTTACATCAAGTGCTTCTTTGATAAATTGTTCTAATTTTGGTTGACTTTATAATTCAGCCTATGCTATTTCTAGATGTGCTTGCTTTTCGTTAAGATCTTTCTGATACTTCAATTTGAGGTTTTCAATATCTTCATCAAATTGGGATGTGCTTATTTTTATTTGCTCAATGGACTTGGCTTTCTCTTGATCCAAAAATTGTTATAATGCTTGTACTCTAGCTTCCTTTTGTTTCAAAAATACTCTAACCTCAGTAGCTTTATCAACAGTAGCAATAACATATACCCCTTTTTGACTTGAGGGGTCTTGACCTAGGTTCAGTGTGCAAGGTTTGTCAACAAACCCCTATACTACTGGCCCTTTTGGCAGTGACCTGGTTGTGCAGGTCACAGTCTCACCCGAAGTAGTATGGGTGGGTGATGGAATCAGGTATCCGCACCTTGAAAAAGGAAGGGTAAGGCAAGAAGGGTTGCATTTTGTTCAGATTATCTCTATGCAGGGTCTACTATATATCCAATTGCATGCACATGCACTAGATCTACAATTATATGCTTTTCATACCATTAACACAGACTTACATACTGAAACAAAACAGATCTAGATTTACTTCAATACACAGACTTTCGTAGCATGATATAACCAAAGAAGAATAGATCCAATCATTTAATATACAGACCTTCGCAGCACAAAGACAGAGAAATGCATAACACAGTAATTATTAGCAATCCATTCAATAGTACTCACAGATTCAGATCCAATAATCTTGCATATTCATTCATTCGTTACCCTTACAATTCCCTTCCCAACCTGCGCACACACCAGAAGGGTCCGCACACAACTGGACAGGATCTCCACACACACAGTGAGCAAGAGTCCGTTCCCCAAAAACCCCAACAAATCGCTTACACAATAGATCTCATCAAAATCTCATCAAATCCTTACCTCTTACAATCTGAAATGCCTCTGTATTTATAACAATCTAGCTTTATCATTCCTATGGTCCAAAACCCATGGTTTTAGGACCCCTAGTTTACCCTTTAACCCCATTACAATGCTTTCGGGGCTTTGACCCACCCCAAAACCCCTATGCTATACTAAATATAACAAAATTAACCAAAAATAGACCAGTTTCGTAGCTTGTTAGGAGACCTCATTCCAACATTCCCCCAACACAATCTTGTGACTCGTCTCGAGTCACTTTGGTGGCGCGCCTTCAATCTGCGTGCGTAAGGTAGCGAGGGAGCGAAGGAGGGGTGGAAGCACTTCCTTGATTCGGGTCACCGCATGTTGCACAATATTGATCATCGTCAGAGAAGCAGACCCATCGAGATATGGACCAATGCGTTCCAACAACCGGTGGAGGCATTCAATGGAGGACTGCACATCATGTGCAAGCTCGAGTGCAGCATCAGTACATGGTTTCAAATTTTTGTACGCAATATTCTTGGAGTGACAAAGGTCCTCAATCTGGTGCATGGTGGCTAGGCTTTGCGCGTGGCCAAGGGGAGGTGTGGAGGCTCGAATTCGATCTAGAGCATCTTCTGCTTGCATCAATTCCCTTTGGGCATACTGAAGTGTGGGGTGGTGCAGTGATTTTTTCCATAGATGAGTAGCCTGTTCAAACAATTTGGATCCTTGCACCAATTGTTCCTGAATAATACGTGTGGAATTAATGACCACCGCAATTCACTAGGCACGTTCTTACGGGGTCAGGACATACTGCTTGTGCCTATCTTCATCACGATGGTGTACTTCTTGAAATACGCTGGCAGATAATATTTATAGCTCTGTAGTAGATAGTTGTGCTAAGTCGACTTGAATTTCCCCAGGACTCAGTTCAAAAGTGACACTGTGGGGGAGTAAACATATGTTGCTTCTAGTGGGCGAGGTCTGGAAATGGCAGAGATGTCGTAGCAGGTCTCGATACTGCAGATTTCCTGCCGAACTTGGTTTGTAGCCAATCCTCCCAGGCGGTAGCCCACGTGCACTTCTATTACTGCACTCAGTGTCTCCCAGCCCTCTTATCAGTTCCTCCTGTGAGTTGGGATCCATAACAGAGAGACGAGTGATATGAATCGTAGAAATAAGTAGAAAAAACCATAATGCAGGTAGCCAATACCGCTTGATAGTTGAATAAATAGCCTGAGCCATCATATTCCAGCCATCCGCGCCCCAATCGAAGCTAATTAATGGCAAGGTAGCTTTTATGTGGCGTGTCCCCTTGATCATGCTTATCATAAATGGTGATATTGATAAGCTATCACCCTTTTCCTACGATTGTAAGTGTCTTTTCACATTAACTGGGGATGAGCTGATATTCTTCCTTTGTATCCAAGGTTGTGTCCCTGTGATGTCATGGCATGGCTGATGCATTGGAGGTCATTTCATATTTCAACGGACAGTTGATACAAGGTGAGAATTCAAGTCGATCGGGAGTATTTTCGAGGCATTTATGTCAATCGTGGAAGGATCATTTTTGTGCAGGACAACTGCGTCATACGTCCGTAGGTGATTTAATTCTTCAGTCGTTTGCAAATTCTCCCAAACACTCATGATTGTATACAGGTCCGTAATCTGGTTGGGCAAGGGCTGAGCCCACCCTTGAGTGTTATGCGCAAGTATGTCACCACATGGGTTGATCAATTTTGGGGCCCATCTGGCTAAGGGGGTTTGTATACGCACGATTACCCTACTCCAGTACTTCCTCTGTGTAGGGGAGACAGGTCCCTGTGTAGGTGCTTCATATCATGTTAGTGGTAGTGCCTCATACCTACATTCAATGAACCCCTTAGGCTTCACAGGCTTCAGAGTGTCATCTGTGGCCTCTTGACAAGGCAAGGTTCATTCCATGGTAGAGATGCGATAGAAGCTTCTGACGGTTTGAAGGCTGCAAAGTGCTGAAACCTCATGTAGCTGGCTCTGCCAATTCTCCATCTCGTCATCAGAGTCTAAAAAGAATTCACTGTCATTTTCCCAATAGAGTATTCCTTCCTCCATGGGGTTAACGTGATCGTCATCTTGCGTAGTGATCTTATAGATATGAAATAATTCTTCCTTCGTGTGGATAGGCTCGGTATGTCGGGCACCTTCCGTGGGATCCAGGGGTACTATAACACATATGCTTCTTATTTCAAACACCATTCTTTGTTTCATTAGGTTAATAATTCCTCCTATTTCCATTTCCCAATATAGCCCGACGAGCATAGGGTAGGGGTCCGCATCTTCAACTATCTCAATTACTTCAAAGTCACCTAGGACCCTTTCCCCTGCAATGTCAACCATAACCTTTGGTAACCTACCCAAGGGAATGATTTTTTGTTCATTCGCCATGCATAGCTAGATAGTAGACCATTCCAATTTGGGCTTCCCCATTCATTTCTAGGTTTTCTTAGGTAAAAAATTGGCATCAGATCCAAGATCCAAGATAACCTGATCCATTTCATAGTCCCTGATTTGTGCAGTTAGCTGCATTTCTTTCCCTGTGCGTTTCTTAGATTTGTACAATTTTTGCACGTCCCTGGTCTCAGGGATCAAGATGGGCTGATTTGCGTAAGTGTTCATTAAACCCAAGAGGTTTCTTATGCCCTGCAGTTTCCTGAGTAATTTTAGACATGCCTTCAAAAAGGTCTCAATTTCTTCCTCACTTTGGGACTGTGCAGGGGCTGCTAGTAGTGCCTGTTCCTCACAGGGTACCTCTGTGCTTCCCTTGGTGTGCAGCCCACTATGTGTTATGACCTTTACACTTGGATCTACTTCTCTTAGCTCATTTTTGACTCTCTGTACATTCTGCATAGGGGTAGGCTGCTTTTCCTGCATTTTGGCTATCAAGATCAGGCAATCTTCTACCTCATGGTCCAGCTGTTTGCAGTATTTACACGACGGTCAGGTGGGATTAGGGAATTCTCTTGCAAAGTGCCCTATTTCTCCACAATTATAACAGATCAGCTGACCTCGTCCTTAGCCTCCTCTGCCTCGGGCCGGTGATCCTCCAAACTACACAGTTAGTCTAGGCAACTCAGGGTCTGATTGCACTCGATATAAGTTCCCACGATCTATCATCAAGTTATACGTTTGGAAATTCTTCTCGTCATGTCCTACTTACTGATAGAATCAGCACCATTTTTTTTTTAGCTCTGGGACATATGCACCCAGTCGAGGGCAATGGTTCGTATTGTGGAGGCCTGCTACTCGAAAATCATCACACCATAGTGCAGATCCACTTGATCCTGGTCGCAACTAGGCAGGTTCCCTACTTACCCCTGGGCGCAGCAAGATAGGTCCTCCAGCTTGGATATAAATAGTCAGTAGAGGGCACCGATCCTTTGTGTGACCAGACACTTGGAAACGTATACACCAGAGATCCACATAGATGTCTTTTCCTCGCTCTTTCTGTAGGTTTTGTATCTCTAGGTGCATAGCTCCAAGTTGTTCCTAGATCTGTTGGAATCTTGCCTAGGTATCCACCTGGGGAGTAGCTTCTAACTTCATAGTGGCTTCTACAACTTTCTACTGTGATTCAAAGGTCTACTTATTCATTGGTGTGCGCAAGTGAGGTAACAACATGGTGATGAACCATTCCATATGTTTTCTATCACCATACTCAAACCCTCCTTCTCTAATTGCATTCTTCAGTTGTTGATCCCTCCCACACTGATTCATACGCACCCTGTTTGAAGTATTTTACGTCTGCCACTAACTGGGAAGAGGACTTTGGTTTGTGGATTTGTTGCTTTAGAGCATTCCTAATATCCTAAATGGAAGCAGTTCCATTCTGGGCAACATATCGCATATACCAGTCCAGAGCTCTGTCTTTGAATGCTAAAGACAGCTGCCCCCTTTTGATTATATCTCTTGCCACATTATGTGCAGTCCAGAAAGAGTCTACAATGAACCAAAATTGATCCATGTCCTCATCTCCTACCCCCTTGAAGGTAGGTAGTTTTAGATGTGTATCTATATCACTATCCAGGGACGACATTATAGGTGAGTTCTTACCCCTACATGCCCTAGGTGGTGATGTGGCCGGTTCCTTAACTAGGCTATAGGCATCCCTTCCCCTGTCAAGGTTGGTTCGATAATACTTACCACTGTGTGTCACACTCCCGTCTGGGTCCGAGGTCATTCAGTCTATATGGATACATAAGATGCTCTTTTTGCACATCAACTTCTTGATTAGTAATGGTAACGTCCTCATAAACTTACCTCAGAATCCTTTGAAGAATCGTTGCTCAGCCTCAGAGTATGACACAGATTGATCAATGGAAAACTCTGTCACAAAGCCTCCTAGCACACTATCCACCCAGTGATCCACCGCATGTGTAATAGTGTTATCAGTTCTCTCCAGTTGTTCAAGCAGATCCGGAGTCCATTGAGTGACTAGCTTATCCTTCCAGTACTTGTGGAATTCTACCAGCCTAGCCAACCACTCCTGAAGTTCAATTGCAAAGGTTACAGAGAATATTTTGTAGCTTTCAGTAAGAACATACCTATTCTTCCACCTTTTCGCCGTTAAATTTTCACTTCGGTTTTCTCTTACTAAAAACTCCTGGATCTACCTTTCGAACTAGTCCCCGATCTCTTTCCTTTTAGGCTTCCCATATTCTCTTGTCATTACTCGATCCCTTTCTCAGATCTCTTCAGGTCCTGAAAATAGAACCATTTGTTGGCTTGAGGGGTCCTGACCCAGGTTCGGTGTGCAAGGTTCACCAACAAACCCCTATACTACTGGCCCTTTCGGCAGTGAACTACTTGCGCAGGTCACAGTCTCACCCAAAGTAGTATGGGTGAGTGCTGGAACCAGGTTTCCGCACCCTGAGAAAGGAAGGGTAGGGAAAGTAGGGCTATTTTTTTTCCAGATTATCTCTACGCAGGGTCAAGTATATATCCAATTTCATCCATGTGCACTAGATCTACAATTATATGTTTTTCATAACATTAACACAGCCTTACATACCCGAACAGAACAGATCTAGATTTACTTCAATACACAGACTTTCGCAACATGATATAACCAAATCAAAATAGATCCAATCATTCAATACACATACCTTTGCAGCGCAAATACATAGAAATTCATAACAAAGTAATTATCATCAATCCATTCAATAGTACTCACAGATTCAGATCCAATAATCTTGCATATTCATTCTTTCGTTACCCTTACAATTCCCTTCCCAACTTGCGCACATAGCAGTAGGGTCCGCACATAGTTGGACTAATATCTCCATGCACACAGCCAGTAGGATTCCGTTCCCCAAAAACCCCAACAGATCACTTACACAACCGATCGCATCAATAGCTCATCATATCCTTACCTCTTACAATCTGAAATGCCTCTCTATTTATAAAAATCTAGCGTTATCATTCCTATGGTCCGCAACCCATGGTTTTTGGACCCATAGATTACCCTTTAACCCCATTACAAGGCTTTCGAGCCTTTGACCCACCCCAAAACCCCTGCGCTATACTAAATATAACAAAAATATAAAAAAATAGACTGGTTTCATAGCTTGTTAGGAGAACCCATTCCAACGCCCCTGAATATTGTGATAATTTGGTTAGATGTTTAGTGGGATCATCTGAAGAATCTTTCCATAGTACATCAACTGATTCATTTGTTGGTTTTGGAGTTGTTTCATCAATCCTTCTTCTTTTATTTCTTTTAAATACATCCTCGTAACTGGGACTGTAGAAAATATCTAATGAAGGAATATCTTAAATCTGTAGAACTATCTAATATGTAGGGTAGGCCGGTATGATTTCTTTTTCATGCATTGTTGGAAATATTTGTAATGGATTGACAGTCTCAACTATTTTTTGTGAGGGTTTTGGTGTTTGGAAACTTGTTGCTTGATCATTACTGGGATTTTCTTTGAGAGTCTTTATTGCTTCAAAAAATTCTTCTCATCCATTAATACATCTTTTTCTTTTGATGACTTAGACTGATCTAGCATGCTATGACTGTGTAGAACTGTTTTAGAATTTGATTATGTCACATTATTTCTTGTTTCCTCCAGCATTTCTATCTCTTGAATAACTTGGTCAATTGTCTTTTCTGAGTTTTCTTTCTTAGATTCGGATTCATTTTCAGAGTGATTTGAATTATCAGACTACTGTTGTGATTGAATTCATTCATCTTCAGATATATCTTTTATTTCATCATCTAGACTAACACTTGGAGTATGTTTTTCATCTTCAATAGTCATAAAATTTAAAGGAACGTTTTCTAGTCTCTTTTTTCTGTATGCTTGAAAAGCTTTAGCATCCTCTTGACTTAGTTGACTAGAAACGTACTTGGTAATATCAGAGAAATTTCCATGCCCCGGAAGAGGTCATCGAATCCATCTGATTCCTTTACAAAAGGCTTCATTTTAAGCTCTGCGATGTAATTTTTAATCACATCATTGGGATCATATAATATTCCTAGCATAAATGCCAATTTCAATAACTGAATCTTGGGAACCTCTTTGTAAGTATGGCCGATATTAGTTAGAGAAAAGGTGTCGCACTATAGAGGGAAATTAGGCCAAATAGCCTTTTTACCATCCTTCAGCTACTTTGTGACACCATTGACAAGCTAATAGGCTATTTCTTTTGCAAGTAATTTATTGGGAACATAGTAAGGTAAAACATGGGGAGAAGCATAACTCCCAAATACTCTAATGTATGTAAACTTTTCTTCGGGAAACCATCTAGCTACTGGAATAATATCTACATTGGCTTCTTCAGAAACCCTAGGAGCTTTTTTTTTTTAAATCATCTGATGTATGGACAATATTACTCCATAACAGATTCTATAGAAATGTAAGTGGAACTCTGAATCCCATATTTCTCTATGGTAGATGTGAATCAGGGTAGGGTCCTTGGTAGTCCATTTCCAACCCATGGTAGGAAATTTAGAAGTAAAACAAATAACATCCATGACATAAGAAAACATATAAAAAGGATGTATTTCTCTAAATGAAACATTTATTTTATTCCTATATTCAATTATATGCTTGGCTAGGTAATTGGATAAAATGTTTGTCCAATTTAAGATAGATGAATTGACGATTGCGTCAATTAGGGGAACCCAATCTCTTGAAAATTTAGTGCTATCATACTTGGAAAATATTCTACATAACATACCAGCGGCATAACAATGAGGGTTAGGAATTTGTGCAATTGGGTACATACCATACTTATCTTGCTTCAATTTCTCTTCATTGTCCTTCCATTCATGGATGACTTTGATAAGATCTGGATGTTCTCCTTTGAATTTCTACACATATTTATTGTCTTATTTCTACTGTGGGGTTGGTAGATGATACATTGCTACTAAATCCTCTGCTTTGAAAGAACCTATAGTTTCTCCTGTCAATTTTTTGAACATTCTATCTTCAATGTTTAAGTGGTCAATTTCCCACTTAACCATATTTGTATAAGGAAGAATATTTGGTCTTGTAGCTATCCTGTGAATGTACGAGCATGCAACATCAAAAAGGATTACATCAGAGGTGGAAGCAATGCCTATTGTAGATACTTTATTTATCATCCTTGGTACTTCATCTTTGAAGAGTTTATACATTGTCTAGAATGTCAAACTGCCGCAGTCTTTGTTGTAAATGGTATCTGAAAATAATGGAGGCATATATGTGTCTTCTGTGGATGACGTTTGAGAAGTTTCTTTGCCCCTTTTTCTCATTTTGATCTTCTTCAACCCATTAATTGGTTTCCTAAGAGAAAAGTGAATTTAACACATAAGGTGTATCACAATATTAAATCAATCATTTACTTCAAACACATGTGGGAAGATATCAATCTATCAACCATCCTTCATAATTTCTAATTTAATATTTCACATGGCCTCACACGTAAGATCTATCAATCGTTTTAAGGTCATTAAGATCTTAAATTCCATTTGATATGACACAATCTCTTTCACATGCTAAATTCATTAAATACGGAAATCACAATCATTCCTTATAATATTTCGTGATACTTGACTCTTAAAGGCTGCGAAATGTGATTTGCGCAAATCGCAGATCCCAACTTTTATGGGATAACATTTGAGTGTATATTATAATTTGTGTGCAATGCAAATTGCAAAAGCATTGAAGTCACCATGATAGCCGAAAGATTTTATATTTCTTGGTTTATTTTCTTGTCAGGTCTGCAGGTATCGCAACTTATATCATTTTCTTCTTAAATCTTTATTGATTAAGTAAAGTGTGATTCGAAAATGGAAACAATATAATGATGATTGAGGTTTTTTGAAAGTTTTTTTTTTAAGTTATATCTTCTGACAGGCTTTGAGTGCATTTCACAATTCACATATTTTACTTTTTATGGTTCTTTTTTGCAATAAAATATGTAATATGCGATGCGCTTTAAGACAAAAATAGAAAATTTATTTTCTAAGTTTTTTATTTTAGGAAATTATAAAAATAATTTCCTATTTATTTCTAAATGGTCACTATTTATAAAAAATAAATGGGGGGTTTTTGTATAGCACAACAAAATTATATGAAAATTTGGGCTTTTTCCATGTTGTCCTGCAGTTCTTTTATCATGGCATCCTACTCTTTGATGATCAGCTTTGAGGCCTCATCATCATCTTAGTCATCTAAGTCCATCTGTTAAGATCTCTCTCTCTTGTTAATGATGAGGTCTTCCTCTTCTGACATTTCAAATTATGTTTTGTGAAACCCTAAGATGTAGGTGAAATGAATGAGGGGAATGAATGAGATGACAGCTTTGCAAATGAAGGGAATGAGTGACTGGGTATAGGTGTAGGAGATGAGTGAGGGGAAAACTAACTCGGTGACAACCCTCAAGAAATTTAATTACTCATTCGTGACTGATTTACTTCAAGGAGGATGAAACAAGAATGAAACTATGATTTCAAGCTAAAACTTAGGGTTTCATTTTAATTGATTAAATGATGACCAAAATATATTGAAAACAAGGTTCATGTCATGTAATTACCCCTCAAGAGTGCTTGGAGGACCTTGGCATAGATTTGAAATAAATTTCAACTAATATAGATGGTTGGAAAGCTCAGAAAGTCTCTCTGTCCAAGTGCATAGTGCTAAGGGCTGAGGGTGCAGCACCAAGCTCTGAGCACACAACACCAAGCTCTTAGAACGCAAAGCCATTTTGCAGACTGCATTTGGAGGTCTTCTTGGTGTCCAACTTGGGCCTAGGATAGTTCCTTGTAAATATCTTTACGTCTTATTTCCAAATATACATTTTTTCTGCTAATTGGAGTTGATTTGACATGTTAAAAATTGATTCTCCCAAGACTAGTCAAAAAGTGCTGAATGAGGGTGCAGAAATGTAGAGTGCTAGTGCAGGCAACTTCTCGATGCCTTCTTCAACTCCAAATTGAGTTCATTATAGCTCATTGGAAAGATCGTCCAGTCTAGTTATCATTTGAATCATCCAATCAGTCATTTGGACACTCCAGCTATGAGAAAACTTGATTTTCCCAAGGTCTCTCCAGAAGTGAAAAAAACCTCTTGTAGCACCTATAAATTTAACATTTCTCCCAAACCATGATACCTGTGTAAAATATGAAGGAGGTTTTTCTTTCTTTACCTATGGTTGAAAAAACACCTCTCTAATTTTTTTCAAATTCAGCTGTATGTTTTCAGAAACACAATTTGAAGTGAAACAGGCCTTATGTGCTTCCTCCATGTCATTTCCTGCAAGCGATCACTGCCTTGAGACTCAACTGGACCATAAATTTCATAACCCTAGTTATGTACAAGTATAATTGTTTCCTCTTCTACTTTCCATAAGTTGTTTTTATTCAGGAGTAGATAGTCTACCTCATTAGTACCTTCTGCTGATAAATATTTCAACACTCCTGCAGAAGTGTTGATCTACTTCCATTTTTCTCACTTGTAGGTTTTGAAATGATAAGATAACCTTATTTGGATATTTTAGGTCCTTTAATAACCATGTCTTGATACTCTATTACATCTAAGATAGATTTTAGCAAAGGAAAAGCAATTCCTGAAACATCCAAGGATGACCTTAAACAATGTAAAACCCTAATGACCTAAGGGGAGTGTCCTTTGACCTAATTTTGACTGAAATTTGACTTGGAGATTTTCAGGTGAAAACAGAGTATTGTTATAGGGTATTATGCCTAAAGGTTCATGGGGATGAGTTAGCAACAAGAAACCCTAGAGGGAGGGTGGATTTTATTGACAGGGGAAAATAGGGCCATGAAGGTCTTAGGCAGGAAAAAAGATGGAAATGAGAGGTATGAACCCATAAGGAGTTTTTTTAGAGCAATTGGGTAACTTTGATAAGACCAATTGAAGAATAGTGAAAATAGGTTTATAAGGATAATGAAGGCAATGATATTTATGAAACTCAAGATATTCAAGGAATATTTTTTTAAGAAAGCTATAATCATTCTATAGTCATCTAAAGAGAGTGAAAAATACTGATGAATAACAGTGGCTCCACTTGGGGAGGGCAGCTCCTTCAAGAGGTGTTAAGAACCTTAGATCTTTGATTTTGCATATGCCTCACATGCTTGTTGATTTCGTTCATTTTTCAATTCTGATCTTACTGCTGTTATTTGAAGCTGTGATATTACACTCTAAAAAAAATGATTAATCCAATATCAACTCTACCTACCCATTATACTTTTCCTAACATTTTCTCTTCATTTGGGTGCATTTGGATTGGAAAACCCTGAACATCATCTTTTCTTTTGAAAGAAAAAAATATCTATGTCTACTCTTATAACTTCCAAGAGCTTGGATTAGACTGATGATCTCTTTATTCTCTACCTAATCTATTTATATGTCAAGGTTATATTGTTACTCCATTTTTTGGTCATCTAACCTATTACTATTAGATGGAATTAAGTACACCATGTAAGACCAATTTTACCCTAAGTAAAATTGCTTTCACTATGAAAAATAACTTAGTAAAACACCTTTATTAAGTTGTTTATGTTCTAAACAGGAAACCCCATGAGGAAATATTAAATAAATTCACATTTGTTTGATTTTCCTCAAGGAATAATTAGTTAAAAAATAGTTTAATTAATATTCCTGGTCATATTTAACCCAAAACAGGAAAATTAATTGGATAAATTATTATTTATCTTATTATTTTCTAGGAATAATTATTTAAACCTTATTTAAATAATATTCCTTTTTAAATTTGACTAAATAACTCATAAATAGTTAAATAAATAATTATTTATTTAATTATTACTCAACCACATCCTTAAAATAATAAATAAATCATTTATTTATTTATTATTTACAAATAAAGGGATTTGACCCAAATCAAATTCCTTTTCCCTCCAACAAAAATAATAAAATATTCCATAAAATTTGGATCTTGATTTGGTTAATAATATTTTAATTATGCACCAATATCTAGACTAACTCAATATTTTGTCATAAATAGAAGGGTTTTTCCATTCATTCATTACCTTTTGTTGCCAATGATCACCCTAGATCTATACTTTTGGTCTGATTTTGATCCACCATCATTGTCATATTTTTCTATCCTTTTTCTTGTGAGCTCCCTTTGAGTTCCATTTTTTTTTTCTGGGTTTTCTACACCATCAAGAGAGAGGAATTTTAGATTTGAAGTGCTTAGGACTTACAAGAACCCATCCCATTGAGGATAACTGGTAACATCCTTCTATGTTTTCCTCCCATGTGCCCTTAATATAAAATTCATTCAACATATTCTTGTCTTTTCTATTAGATGCATGGAGTAAATCTCATTTTATTTACTGTTTAATGTCTTCTGATGCATAGATCTAGATTTTTGCAGCATTTTATCTTGATCAACTAATTCTAGATCTGAAGATATTGGCAGCCATATTTTTTGTTAGGGTTATTTGTTATGCATAGCTAAAGTGGTCTTTTTTCGTACACTTGAAATTAGGATTCATAATAACATAAACTATTTGATAGATCTTCATTATCTAATATACTAACATAAAATTTAAAACATGACCAAATCAACGTTGAGTAGTTTGGTTTGTCACGAGTTGTGGCATTTGAACAAGCTACACACTGATTTTATTTTTTGCACAAGTAAAATTAGAAACTTGAGGGCTATAATTCAAAACTTGTTACTCATCCCTCTCTTTTCTCTTTGTTTCAGATTTGAACTTTGGGAACCAGCATTTTTTCCTAACCTAGCCTACTAATGAGCCAAGTTTAAATGGTTTGGAAAATATTCATTTTCTACCTTATCAGCAGAAATTTAAAACATGTTCAATCATGGTTAGGTTGTATGACTGAAAAAGACCTTTTCTTCAAAAATAGTGGCATTTGGACTTGTACACTTTTAGAAACATTCTTTTTTGGTATGGGGCTTTATCTTTTCTTTTATCTGCCCTCTTTTCTCTTTTTGTTCTTTTTATTTCTTTTTGTCAAAACAATCTAAAACTAAAAATATTCTCATAGTGCTGAGCTTATTTTCAATACCTATCTACCCCAGTGTAACTTGGAGGTATATTTTGACTAGGTGAACTCCCTTCTCCAATGCATCCAATCAAGTAAGTGACTAGATGATTGATTTTAATTTAGCCCTTTAGGTATGCTAAAATAACAAAAAGGCCACTCCCATCTCACTCGCTTTTGAAAAATAGTGCTCAATATCTTCTTTACACTCTGCAACAAATCATTCCTGGCATAGCATGTTCCTTCCTTAGATACCTCTAAGAAAACAGAAAAGGGATCTTGAAATAACACCGGGCCCTGAGGTTTTAAACCATAAGCTTCTTCCAGGACTATTCCTTGCTCTAGATTGTTCAGCATGGGATTCTTTTGAGAAAAAATCTTTTCCCCCTCTTCATGATCATCTGTCTTGGCAGCCTCATAATATATTACAATGGTTTCCTCTAGCAAACCTGATATTCTCTGATTGAGTGGGTTGAGTTCTATCTAAAAGCCATCATTTTGATGAGCAAGAGCACTCTTTGGAAATAAGTCTTCTTGAGAAGGTAGTACATCCCTAGTATAAATCTGTTCTCTCATTTCTTCATGAGGCAAGGCTAAAATACATAAATCAACAATAGAATAGATAGAAATAATCTCTTTATATAAAATTTTAGAGGTTGGCTGCATATTCAGAATCTGATTGATATCTTCTTTAGACAAAGGAGGAGGCAGTCCTTGTTTTCTTTGTATTGGACAAAAAATGTTTTCTTTTTATTGTGAAGACTAATAATGAGGTTGAATGTCTTGTTTTTTATTAATAACAATACTCAAAGAATGTTGATTTTTGATTGTACTAAGGTTGTCTTTGATGAAATGAAATGAAGAACAAAAAAGAGGTAAATATCCTTCCCTTTTATGCAAAATTTCTGTACTTTGTTCTTCACTCTCATAGCTAGTTTGTATTTTCTGATCACTATATTTGAGCTGCTGAAAATGATTGTCTTTGTCCCAAAAAATAGTTACTGATTTTTCTATAGTGTTAGGTTGAGTCTGGAGAACATAATCATCATCATATTTGTCATACTTTGGTAGCTTATTCATAGAAGGAATGGTATCCAATATGCACGATAGATTAGTAAATTACTCCACCATATGTTGACCTATAAGTTTATTTTATGATTTATGGTGGTTGGGACTAAAAGGAGAGTGTTTATGGCCAATAGTTTCTTCTTTTCCTGGGATTGAAACACAATGGTTTTCTTTCTCTTGTGAAAGATCATAAGGTTGGATGTCTTCTTGAGCCTCATACAAAAGGGAAGATGAATGGTCATTTGTCTCATCTTCTATGATCTTCTATGCTACTTGATATTCTAAAGGACTCCAGGGCTGATTTCCTGGATTTGAGAAAAATTTATTATCATCTATGATGTTATCATCTGATAGGTGAGAGATTTCTTTTCTCTTGTGATTGTCAATTAGAATGTGACTCAGCTTCTCTTTATCAATATGAAATGAATCAAAGCACAAGGGTAGAGACTTAAGGGGAGAACCTCTGGGTTTGAAAAACGGTTTGTATCATTAATTTATTCCCTGACTAATTCCTTAGAGCATTACTCCCTGTTTCTAGTTGCAACCTACTTGAAATGCTCTCTTAATAGGGAAGCAGAATATGTAGGAAGGGAGCTTATTCTTTCTTGAAAAATTCCTGCATTTTCTTATTTGCAATCTTGCTCAGCGTGCACATTTTGATTGTTATATTTGCATTGTAATGACTGACCTTGTTCTTCCC
The DNA here is from genome assembly GCA_034641835.2 of Pinus albicaulis. Classification (NCBI taxonomy): domain Eukaryota; kingdom Viridiplantae; phylum Streptophyta; class Pinopsida; order Pinales; family Pinaceae; genus Pinus; species Pinus albicaulis. Next base: position 544,543,318 of record CM076570.1, read on the forward strand.
AAGAAAATGATATTGGCTATTTTGAATAGTCAAATCCAGCCTCAATATTGTACTCTTTGTCTTTCCTCCTGCTAATCATATGCATTGCTTTGTTTACTGTTTTTATCAACATATCTAGCTTTATCTCTGAAGATATCAGTCGCCCTTTATCTACTCTGTCCTTATCTATATCTCTTAGCTTTTCCTCCTTGTTAAGCATGTTGGCTTCCACATCAATTTCCATCCTTTTCATTTCCTCCAGGGTTGAAGGGTACCTTTCTCTTATCTGGAATGCCATCTCTAGGTCAAAGGCATCTGGGTAGTGCAAGAGAACCCACCCAGGGGGTGGCTTTATCTTAGCAAGTATTGCATGGTATACTTTATTGAACTTGGCCGGAAAGTGTTGTATTGTCTCCTTTGGTTGTATTTTTATATTGTTATACTCTTCCATGATGAGGAAAACATTTTTCATGGCCACCCACCTATCTAGGAAAACTTTAGTGAATTGATGAACATTGCTAATGCTTGCAACTGGAAGATCTTTAAACCAACTCTTAAATTTTCCTTGTAATGATAAGGAAAACATTATGATATGCACATCATCTTCTCCTACCTCAAACAGGTCAAGGAAATCCCCCAAAATTTGAATGTGTTTCTCAGAAGTGATCTTTGTATTTTCTCCATTAAATATGGGCATATTATTTGCAAGATTTGCAGGGAGGGCCTGGAGGATAGAAGGTAAAAATAGAGGCTTGTATTTTTCTAGGACCTTTGTGGGTATAGGTAGTCCAAAAGGGGATTTATTACTGTTTTAGGTTTCAAAAAGAGCAATAAAGGTAGCATGAGGCTCATGTCTCACTAGGTCTTCCACAGGTGTATATGGGGTAGGCACAGGTGTATAAGTATGTTCATGGTCTGCAATTTGAGGCTTGAGATCTTTCCAATGATCAATGTAGACCTCATCAGTGTATTCTTAAGCAGGCTTAAAGTAGGATAGAACATAGTTATAGATAAAAATAATGATTTCTTGAATCCAATTTAGGCCTGAGTACTCTCTCTTTCTAGTATGACTGGTCATGTTTTTAGGTTCTTCCTCTAGTGGAGTCTTTGCATAGAATTTATCTGAATTGGAGTCGCCAGGTGGATTATTTTTAACTTTATTGTGGCTAGCTATTGTCCACCATCAACAACCAGGTACAAGTCTTGGCTAATACTAGAAACATTAGAAGCCAGAATTGGGACCCAATAGATCATAGAAGGTTGAGAGTTTATAACAGTTTTGAAACACAACCTAATCTGTAAAGAAATACTTAATCCACAAAGTATTCTTGACTGGGTTCTTCTAATTTTTAATGAAAAAATAAGTTTCCTAGTGGATTCTATGGAAAACTAGTGGATTCAATAAGCCTATTGAAAACCAGTGGAGTCACCAGGTGGATGATGTTAATTTTTTTGAGGATTTGTTTGTTTTCCACCATCAACAATTGGATACCAATCTAGAGATATTTTTGGGTTTTTTGAGTTCTTTATGTAAAACTAAGTTTTTTAATGAGTTTCCCTAGTATTTTCACCATTATGTTACTATGGAAAATCAACCAGATATAATTCTTGGCTAACACTTCATTTATCTGAGTTTGAGAGGGGATTTGTGAGTTCTTAAGGAATATGTAAGCTATTACTTACTCAGATTCCCTAGTGGAGTTGCCATTATGTTAGGTCCTTGTAATTTGTCAGATTGGCAAGACCAAATAGACAAGGGTAGCATCAAACCAACTTTGGAATCCTAGGACCTAGCCTTCCTGGACTCAGAGAGGGCTCTCTCTATATTTGTATAAAAGGTGTGACTTGATCGATTTAGGATGTTGATTTTAGGCTAGTTAAAGTGATAGGGTTGTTTGTTTTGTTTTGTTTGGTTGGGTTGTTTGTCAAGAAGAACAAATAGAGTAAGAGAAATTCAAACCATTGGATTATGGGGTCTTTGAATGGCTCTGAAAAGTACAACAAAAAATCAAGGATGTTTTATAGGGAAAGTTAACAAAGCCAAATGGATCTTAATAGCTTATGTGGGTGTGAAATGAACATTAAATTGTGAATTTAGTAGGTTTAAAGTGAAATTAAGAATCCTTTAACATATACTATAAAAATAGGGGTCTTTAAGATCACTATGTTCAATAGATAATCAAGGGACAAGGCTCACCATAAACTTCTTTGACCAGACTTCACCAAGTAAACTTTAAAACAACAATCCAGCAAACCCTAGAGAGCAGGGAACTCCTAAATTCTCTATTTATTTACCTTCAGAGAAATAAAACATTCAAGATAACACATTAGTAATGATTAAAGAGCAGGGAACTCTCAAATTATTTAATCAAACTATAAAATACCTTCAAAGTGACTATTCAAGATGAAATAAAGGACAAGGCAAACCATAAACTTCTTAAGCCAAACCCTAATTAGTAAAATTCAAAGAAAATGCTTAGAAAACAATGTTTAAAGCTACACCAAAGGACATGGCATACCATAAAATTCTTTGGATTGAATCCATTAAATAATTTTCAAGGAAAACAAGCTAAGTGGAACCAAAGAGAAATTAAGAATTCTCTAATTAGACCTAGCAGAGGAAAACATTAGAGTAATAAAAGCAAACATACTTAAGGTGCCTCTAACAACATTTCTTAGCATAAATTTTCTATTCTATTTCAAGAGAAAAGATGAAACAACATGGAAAACATAAGGAAACAAATGCAAGATAGGAACAACATCACCATTCAAGAAATATCATTAATCCTATGAATGTGCTTGATCCATTATTATTCAATTCAAAATGGTCACAAAGCTCCAAAGCCAAAAAACTCTTCACCACTCAAATTCTATGTGATTTTTATCTCAACAATCAACCCACACCCAACCTCAAGCATACATGCAGTATTTATCTACCAAAAGAGGAGATGAAACCCTATATAGGGTTTTATAAGTCATTCATTACATAGTTAAGTCACTTTGACCTTTGAGACCATGCAAGGCCCAAGGAAAAAATATCTAAAACTCATTCATTGCAATAATAACTTATAACATATCTAATAAGCTAATTTTAAAAGAATTTGACCTTAAGGCTACTCAAAAACTTTTAAAATAACTCCTAGCATTTTTTTTTTACTTTATGACAAGGGTGTAGTGCCACTCGTGGAGGGTGCAGTGCCACTGCCAAACACACAATGCCAAGACTGGAAAATGGCTTGTTTTGTAGCTGACATTGGGAGGCCTTCCCAGTGTCCAAACGTGCTCCATGATAGCTCATTGGAAAGAATGTCCTATCTAGTTTCTATATATGCCTTTATTTTGCAAAATGGTGCCCATTTTCCTAGTCAAAAATCACTTCTCCCAATACTTCACAATGCGCAGCGCCAATGTTGAAAAGAGGGCAGAAAGGTGATTTTTTGATGGTTTTTGGTGCTTTTGAGGCACCATTTTTGCTCCAAATGGTCTGAAATTTTCTGAGATGATGTAATTGGCATGAGGAACATGAAAATTCAAACCATTTTTCATTTGAGGGCCCCAAAAAAGGAGCGTAGCGCAAGTGGTGCAATGCGTTTGGCCCTTTTTTCTGCAAGCCAAATTGTTAAAATTCAAAAATGTGCACAAGGTGACAAAATTTGGAAATTACCTTGTTGATCATGGTTGGGATGCTTGGGGTGACGCCTCAGAAATAATATTTATCTTCTTCTTCTCCTTTTTCTTGGCTAGGGTTTCCTTCAATTTTTTCTTCAACTACCTGAGCTTGATGTTGGAGACCTTGTTTCTAGTGATGTACTTGTTAGACATGTGTTTGAGCATCTCATTGTCTTTGTTGGCCTTATGGAGGAGCTTCTCAAGGTGTAGGTTAACTATGTCTATCCATATCTCTCTATCATATTCAACTTCCTTAGAAATCTTTTCCTCAAAACTAAGTTTCTTTGCCTCATGTATTTCCTGCTCTAAAGCTCTCTTAAGCCCTCTTGTTTCTGGTCTTGACTTGATGGTTTGAGAATCATAATGATCAGAGTCATGAGGTGCCATAATTTCATTACCATTGATGTCTTGTATTTTTTCCTTTAGTGGCTCTAAATCCATGAGAACTTTATTCTCCTTTTTCTGCTTGTTTCTCCTATTCTAAGAATGATATGACAAGTTGGGCTTTTGCCATGTTGTCATGCAGTTCTTTGATCACAACATCCTTCTCTTTGATGATCCGCTTTGAGGCCTCATGATAGTCTTAGTCATCCAAGTCCATTTGTTAAACTCTATCTCTCTTATTCCTGATGAAGGTCTTCCTCTTCTGACATTTTAAATTCTGTTTTATGAAACCTTGGGATGTAGGTGAAATGAATGAGGGGAAGGAATGAGATGACAGCTTTGCAAATGAAGGGAATGAGTGAATGGGTATAAGTGTAGGATATGAGTGAGGGAAAAAATAAATAAATGACAACCCTAAAGCAATTTAATTACCCCTTCATGACCGATTTTCTTCAAAAAGGATAAAATAGGAATGAAACTGCAATTTGAAGCTAAAACTTGGGGTTTCATTAGGGTTTCATTTGCATTGATTAAATTATGACCAAAATATCTTGAAAACAAGACTCATGTCATGTACTTACCCCTCAAGAGTTCTTGGAGGACCTTGGAACAAATTTGAAAGCAATTTGAAGTGATTTGAATGGTTGGAAAGCTCAGAAAACCTCTCTTTCCAAGCGCACAGTGCCAAGGGCTGAGGGCACAGTGCCAAGCTCTGAGCGCATAGTGCTTTTTTGCAGACTGCATTTGGAGGTCCTCTCGATGTCCAAATTGGGCCCAGGATATCTCATTCAAAATACCTTGAAGTATAATTTCCAAATATACCTTTTTTTTCTAATTGGAGTTGGTTGGATCTGTCAAAAGTTGATTCTCCCAAGACTGGACAAAAAGTGCTGAATGAGGGTGAAGAAATGCAAAGTGTTGGTGTAGGAAAATTTTTCATGCCTTCCTCAACTCCAAATTGAGCTCATGATAGCTCATTAGAAATATGTTCCAGTATAGTTATCATTTGAATCATCAGGAAAGTCATTTAAAGACTCCAGTGATGAGAAAATTTTATTTTCCCAACGTCACTCCAGAAGTGCAGCAAACCTCTTGTAGCACTTGTAAATTTAAAATTTCTCCCAAACCATGATACTTGTGTAAAATCTAAAGGACGTTTTTCTTCCTTTAACTATGATTGACAAAAACATCTCCCACATTTTTCAAATTCATCTTTATTTGTTCTGCAACACAATTTGAAGCGAAACCGGCCTTGTGTGCTTCCTCCATGTCATTTTATGCAAGTAATCACTACTTTGACACTCAACTGGACCATCAAGTTCATAACCCTAGTTATATACAAGACCAAGTGTTTCCTCTTCTTCTTATTGTAAGTTGTTTTTATTTAGGAGTAGATAGTCTACCTCATCAGTTCCTTTTGCTGATAAATCATTCAACACTCATGTAGAAGTGCTGATCTATTTCCATTTTTGTCACTTGCAGGTTCCTGAACTGATAAGATAACCTTCTTTGGATATTTTAGGTCCTTCTCAAATAACCATGACTTGAGATTCTATTACATCTGAGCCAGATTCTAGGAAAGGAGAATTAGTGCCTAAGATATCCAAGGATGACCTTAAACCCTAATGACCTAATGGGAGCGTCCTTTGACCTGATTTTGAATGAATTTTGACTTGGAGATTTTCAAGTGAAAATAGGGTATTGTTATAGGTTATTATTCCTAAAGGGCCATGGGGATGAGTTAGCAACAAGAAACCCTAAAGGGAGGGTGGAGTTTATTTACAGGGGAAAATAGGGCCATGAAGGTCTTAGGCAAGAAAAAGGATGGAAATGAGAGGCATGAACCCATAAGAAGTTTTTTTAGAGCAACATGGTAGCTTTGAGAAGACCAACTGAAGAATAGTGAAAATAGGTTTATATGGATAATGAAGGCAGTGGGATCTCTGAAACTCAAGATATTCAAGGAATATTGTTTTCAGAAATCTATAACCATTCTATATTCATCTAAAGATAGTGAAAAATACTAATGAATAACAAAAGGATTTTGTGCACAAAAGCATTTATGAATTGCTCAAATTTTATTTTTCCTCAGACCTTAGATATTTTAAAATACTTTCTAGATTCTCTAATGTCTCTTAGCCATGTAAATCCTTTTTCCTGACATTAAATAATGTCATCTTCTCCTTGTACGATTTTCCAGTGTTAACACCCATCAATGTATATAATGTTTCCAATCCTCGTACAAATTTCTCATCAATTTCCTTCTCGATCATTGTCACCTCTACAACATTTTCAAATGGTTCATCCACCAATACCTGCAATGTGATTTTTCTAGCTTCAAATTGTTACTCAATTTCTTCCTTGCTCATATCCGAATCCACAACATCCTCATTAGAATCATACACCATCAATGCTTGTAATGTGCTTGGTCCTAGTCCAAGTTATTCATAAAGTTATTCCTTGCCAAGTGTGCTTGTGATTTTTCCCATCCTTACGACTTCTCAACAACCAAAAGTGCCAATGAGGATCCCAAACATCTTTTTATAACATGTTTGTGAAGTTTTCCTGAAATCCACGTTCAAGTGGGTCATTGAGGTCACATATGCCCTTGGCACCATGAACGCATTTCTGAATGCAAGTCACTAGGATCACCATCTTCATGCATTTTATGAACACGTTCTGATCATGTTTGACCTGACCTGACCCTACTAAACATCTTCCTTACTCCAAGTAACTGTATGCACGTCCTGAACGCAAATGTGTTGCACGAACTTGACTTGACCTAAAATGTCCGCCGTTGAACACTGCTCTGCATGCGTTGTCGGGTTGAACCCAACTCGACCCGCCAAGCTTGGATGCGCCCTACGGATGACCCAACTCAACATGTGGGTGAATGGCTAAATGAGTTTTACTTGACTTGATCCAGACAACCTGTTTCTTTTCTACAAATTTTTTATCCACCATTGACCTTCACTTAAGCTGCTTCATTTGCTTTCCAATGATAGAATCAACAAGTTTTTGATGTCCTTGTTGCTTCTCTTTATCCATCACATGTCTACCTCATATATAGAATGTTCCATGTGTTCACCTTCATGTTTGGTGTCTCAATCACATGTGAGCCAACCCAAACTTTATCGGTAAGGGGCTTGGTTATGGTGTCACATTTTCTCCAATACATCTGCTTGCAACCAAGGTTGCCTATAAAGTGTCAATGCCCAACACTTAGCCATTTTCACACATTCTTGTCTGTCGCACTAAATGTCGCTTGACAATAAAGTTATCATCTTAAGGCTGCCATCTCATGTTTTCTGTCACTCATCTACTAGTGCATCCATCCAACTATGCATAGTAGTTTTCGTCGCCTTCAAAAAATCATTTTGTGCATTTCCACCAAGTCAAGCGCTGGCACGACAAGGTGTGCCCTCTGCACTTTCCAATAATGACTCCATCTCATGGGCATTATAGGAACCCTTCCTATGTCGCTCTCATGCCCCTTGGTTTCTCGTTGGACGTGTTGAAATTGGCTCTTCGCTATTTTGTTCACATCCTCCCTTTTTGGTGGGGGCAAGGGATTGGATTTTCATGTGGAAGGTGGGTTGGTAATTTACTTGATTGTTTGGGTGTGCTTGAATAATTCCCTTGGGTCATTTGTAGGGTCACCAACTTTCATCTTCTCTCCATCCCCACTGAGTAGTACATGAGCAGTAATGTTGTCCATGCTCATCTGGGGAGGAACATGTGAACCAAGATCCCCTTCAACTCTATGTTCTCGGAGTTGGATGGGGTTGTTTTGTGTGTCTCCCAGAGGCAAATCGTTGCTTGCCTATGTCACTCTCATGCCACTTGATCGATTGTTTTCTCTGCTAAAATCAGATCTTCGCTATGTCTCTCTCGTGCCTGTTGGTATCTTCTTGGCTCCATTGAAATTAGCTCTTTGCTATAGTTTTCACCTCCTCCCTTATTGGTGGGGGAGAGGGGTTTAATTTTCATGTAAAAGGTCTATTCATAATTCAGTTGTTTTTTCAGGTGTTCTTGAAGAATGTCATTTGGTTAGTTGTAGGGTCGTCGAATTTCATCTTCTCTCCATCAACACTCGATAGCACATGAGAATTAATGTTGGTCATTCTTGTCCTAGGAGACATATGGTAACAAAATTACCCTTTCACTCTCTGTTCTCAGAGTTGGATTAAGTTGATGTGTGTGGCTCCTTGAGTTAACTGGCCACCCACTTGTGTCACTCTCCTACCCCTTGGTCACTCGTTGGCTCCATTGAAATTAGATACTTTCTATATTTTTCACCTCCTCCCTTTTTGGTGGGTGGGATCAGTTTGATTTTCTCTCATTGGATCCATTGAAATTGGCTCTTCGCTATATTGTTCAGCTCCTGCCTTTTTGGTGGGGGGGAGGGGTTGAATTTTCATGTGAAAGGTGGGTTGGTAATTTATTTTCTTGTTCGGGCGTGCCTAAAGAATGGCCTTGGATCATTTTCAGGGTGGTCGAATTTCATATTCTCTCCATCCCCAATCGGTAGCACATGAGCGGTAATGTTGGCCATGTTCTTCCTTGGAGGCATATTTTAAAAATTCCCCTTCCTCTCCGTGTTCTCAAACTTGGATGGGTTGTTGTTTTTGGATCCTTGAGATAACTGCCCTCTTTATTGTTTGGCTCTTTATGGTGTCAGTTTCTTGTGCTTGTAATATTTATATGTCAGCATTGTGGGTCAAGATACATACATTTAAGAGGAATGTGGAATGGTTTTGGTTGTAAACCTCCCCTCTTGCTTGAATTTTCCATTGGGAGATGTTAGGAGTGGTTCTCATTGTTATAAAATTAAGGCTTGGAATTCCTTTTAGAGTGCACTTCATTTGTCCCTACATTGGCTTTGAGGTTTTGGTAGATATGGTGCCCATATGTTTGATCTGAGTGATCGACTTTTTCCTTGCCTCTTCTGTGCACAGTAGAATTTTATGACTTGGAATGTTGAGACACAAGGTGATGGGTATTTTTTGTTTTGATCGTAAATGTGATTATGGTCCAATGGCGAGGAGGCTTACTACATTATTGGTGGGGGCTATATGGAAGGAGGAGCTTAAAGTGGAATGCTCCAACCTCCCTCCTCTATGTGGAGGTGGCTCTAGGTGAAACGTATTCATTTTCCAGTTGGTAAGATGGTGGTGCAATCTCCTAGGTTGCTTGTACATAAGGTGTGTCGGGTGTGGGGCTGCCTAATCCCTCCTACTTTTTGGATATTTTCATGCCTTTTGTAGTGAACCTCTAGATTTTTATTTATTTTCTTCCTTTTCCTACACATCGAGGTTGTCGTAGGTGATCAATCAATCGAGGTCCACCATTGCTACTATCTGGGTGGACTCCTAGGTGGCCTTGGTGTGGGGCATGGAGGGTTGGGGGGGGGATTTTTAAGAAAGGTTGCAGGCTCAGTCATTATTGTTTTATTTACTTCATTTTCCTTTTGCATTGACGGTGTCGCAAGAAATCATACGATCGAACTCCATTTTTTCTACTGACCGGGTGGACTCCTAGGTGGCCTCGGTGTGGGGTAAGGAGGGTTGGGGTGGAGTTTTTGTTAGAGGTTGTCAGCTTGGTCATTCTCCTTATACTTGATTCCTTTTCCTTTGTAGTGATATTTCTGTAGGAGATAATTCGATCAAGGTCCATCATTTCTAGTTTCTGAGTGGACTCTGTTAGCACTCCACCATTTCTCTGAAAGTTGAAAAGGAGACCAACAAAGGTAACCACATACCACTTTGACCTAGTAGCTATCCCTATCAAGCTAAGAGGGCTCCCTAAATGAGATTACAGCCAAGGATTTAATGTGACATGAATATATTAGGCTAGATATGATATTCTTAGGTAGGTTTTGAGAAATTTAGGGTTTGATGTTGGATCTTCTCAACCATCTTTGCCAAAATTCTGTAGAGGTAATAGGAAAAATTGAGTGGATTTACCCCTCTGAAATGCATAAGAAGTCTAAAATGATACTTATACAATCTAGAAAATCTTTCCGCATAGGTGAAGTACTTCATGATGATCTTCATGAGTGGTGTGAACTTCTCAAGGAGGTGCCCAACAGGAAAAATCTTCTTCATATGTTGTTGGTGATGTCTTATGAGATATGGTTGATAGTTTCGAAGGGCTAGATCTCTGTTCTTAAACCATTTTTCACCATGATTGGGCATGCCTATGGCCTTAGCTACTATATCAGTTGATATAGTTAAATCAACCCCTACAATTGTTACTTTTTCCCTTTTGAGTTGAGTGGAAAACAATTTGGTCAATGTGGCATTGTATTTGACCTTCTCAACTAGTTTACAAAAAGGAGGACACCATACTGCTTGAAAAAATTCTTGGATAGTGGTGTATACATCATTTAAATGGTGTTTACAGTATCATGTATTATCACCTAGCCTTATTTTTTATACGATCTCTTTTCCTCCATTTGGTTGATTGCAATGGGAAAAACCCTAGTATGAGAATACACGGGAAGGGAGAAAAGGGATAATATGAGGGATTTAGGGATTGGAGATGAGTGTAGGAAATTTTGGGAGATGGGAAGGGTTCTTAGGGAAGTTTAGGAAGTTAAATGGAGTGAAATGGGAAAGGGAAATGAGCTAGGAAATTTTAACATAGTCCTATCTAGGAAGACTGCCCAAAATGGTACAATTGAGTTAGGGTTTAGGGTTTGGGATTTGGGAATGGGGAATGAGAGGGGGTGAAGGATGTGGGGGATGCTTAAGAGTGTGATAAAGGTAAAAAGGTCAAGCATAGAGTGAATTTATCTTTAAAATTGTGAAAATATGGTCTACCTACAAAAACACAGCATGGAGGCCAATGTAGGGTTTTCATAGTAAAAATTGAACTGCAAGGAGGGGTTTGTTAAATGAAACTACTTATCCATAGATGCTTTTTTATAGGTAAATTTGGGCACCATTTCCAATAACCTGGTTAACTAGACATCATCTCTAGGACCAATGATCAAGGGTCTATCATTACCTATCATTTTATTTGCTACATGCCCTAAGACAAGAAACAAGACAAATCAAATAAGACTTTCATCAAGCAAAGGTTTCCAAGGTTTGAAGCTTATTATATAGTATATGAGAGCTCACCAAATTAGGTTATAAGGGGCCTAAGTGCATTTCATATGAAGGTATCCCCATGCAAGGCTGCTCTGCAAAGCACTTCTCGACATTCACAGGTGTGTTGGTCACATTGGGAATGAAATTATCATTGCTCCAGAATCTCCAGCCTTCTAGAAGAGTTCACATGTGTCAAGCTTCAGATCCAAGTGTCCATTTGAAATATACATGACTGGAAACATGTATTTCATATTATTGGAAATTAATTGATTGAAAAACAACCTATAGTTCATCTATAATTTGAGCACAAATCTAAGTACTTGAGAAGGAAGAATTTGACTAGAGAAATACTGGAGAATTTTCAATTGAGAGCTAGATTTGTGTAGTTGCTGTTGGAGAGATTTATATTGTGATGAGGCTTGGGGGCGTTGCTGGAATCATCACTTCAAATTATTCACTTGGTTGCAACCTCTCCTTCTATCATCAATAAAGAATACTGCTTATTTTTCCCTATATGCATCTGTATTGGCTTTGATTTTCCATATTGCAAGATCTTAGTTGATGTGTATGGTTTATGCTTTACTGACTTAGCAAACTAACTTGAATATATATCTATATTATTGCATCTTCTTTTGTTTAAGTGTTCTTTCTTGCAGGAAGAATTTCGCATAAAGCACTTGAATTTGAAGCTACAACGGAAGCGACAGAAGGAGCCATTTGGAAGCGACTGATCAAGTAAGCCTCCAATCCTCTTTGTGTATCTATTCTGAGCTAAGAAAAATATTCGTATAGTATTTCACCTATTTTTCTAGATTAGCACCTATCTAGGGAAGTGTGATTTATCCATAATTCACAATTCAGGCCCAACAAACTAGCGACTCCATTGGGGAATATTTCTCTTAGTTCTAGGTGTTTAAGCCTCTGATTTTCTTTGTTTATCCACCCAGTAGTTGTTACTGATAAATATTAAACTTTTTCAAAGTCAAATTTGCAAATACAATGAGTTAAACGGTAGTATTTTTCTTTGTATATTGCACCCAATGCACCCTTAGATTGGACATAGTGCTTTCCAAAGCACTGTCTCCCTTCCTAGCCTACGTTGCAGAGCACTGTCTCCCTTTTGAGACTATTTTCACTCCTAAAAACACCCAAATTCCATTGAATAATCCTTTGCAATTTGCTTAAGTTTGTTTTCTGCTATGTTTTGAAAAGTTTGCTTCTCATATTGACCAGTAACTCTATATACTTCTGGCTCCTTTGACTGAAAGTTTGTTTAATGTTTGTTTAAAAAAAAAAATTCTTTATCATTGACAAGTTGATTTCAAAGTACTTTTTATGGTCGCATTAAGGATCATTTTCTTTTGAAATAGGAAATTGTCGTAAAATCTTCATTTCCTTGATAGGAGAAATTAGGCTTGAAGTCCTCGTTTTTCCTTCAAAAGAGAAATTGTGGTTTGTATTCTTCATTTCTCGAAAGTAAAAAGCATTTAAATTGTTGATTTAGTGCACCTAGTTTCTTTTTTGCATTCATAGCATTGAAGAAACTGAAAAGAAAAACTTGCATTTGCATGTAGAATAATGTGTTTTTTGCAAAAGGAACATTAGGAAATTTTCATTTAGTTTGAGATCATTGATTTTTTGTGTTCATTGATTTGTTTGCTCAGAAATTATTTTCTCTCTTCCCTTAATAGCGAGGTTTTTCATTGAATAAATTGAAATGTGAAAGATTGTTTATCATTCTTAGCTTGTATTTTAGGAATTTCATACACATCATCAAAGTGAACCTTTCAAAGGAAAATTGTAAGCAAGATCAACATAAAATTAACCTCAATTTACCTAACAAAGCATTGGAACCATAACGATAACATTTAGAAGGTCTAGGCGAGAGACGTGTTCCTGTGTCATAAAACATAGCAGCTGTCGTTAACGTGTTTGCAATACATTTCGAGTGTGATACCTCACCCCATGTACGTAAGTATATCATAGCTCGTCCACGTAATTTCAGGTATATAGGGCGGTGTTACAGTATAATAAGTATAAAGGGGTGCTCTCACTGTGCGGTTTCGCATCAGACAGTGCTAATATGGACTTGGGCCTCCACGTACCTTTGGGTATATTTGGGAGGACAAATTTTAGGTGCTATCCATCCATAGTGAATCTAGTCATCCGCCTTGAAATTTTGATACACCGAACACAACATTCGAGGAGATTTCCTGCCCGTAATTCTTGGTTTGCCAGGAGGTATTCTACAGTTCACAGTTTCTTGGTAAACCCTTTTGCATAGCATTGCCCTCTTTTTTTTTTCTTTTTTTTTTTGTTAAAATAAATTAGTAATCATGGAAGAACAAAATCCTATCCCCTGTAATTCATGTAGATTATCTTTAAAACCACCTTTACCGCCAGAAGTTACTTCTGGTAGGCGAAGGCGATCACGATCTACCAAATAAAGTACAATTTGTACCTCTAGTGAAACATCATTTTCCAATATTATAGAGTTAGCTCCACTTATTTCCACACATCTCGGTTCATATACTGTTGTCGAAATAGAGTCTTCACAACTAATTTTGGTCACGATCCATCCAATAAGTGAGACCATACCTCCTGCATCAGACGTTGTTCAATCACAAATTGATCCAGAACCTGTCTCTTCTTTGCCAGAACATCTAAATCCTGAAGTCGAATAACCGGAAGTTGTTCCTACCTTGGTCATTACAAAAAAATTTGTAGCCATTGAAACTCCTATATCACACAATCAACCATCTAAAATATATTTTGGGTCTGACGGTGAAGTTCTTCCACCTAGTTTAATTGTGATTGAAGAAACCCCACAAGACGATACACCTTTAACTCCAACCCATTTTGGGGAGGACCTTTACCTGTACCAGTCTTTTCCTCAATCATTTCCATCTGATTTTGTTGATCCTTTTTCCATTCAATCTCCCATCGATTTTAGAGGGTATACATTTGGTCAAACAACCATGTCTGAACCAAAAAATTCAGTTGGGTTTGTTGTTCCAATTACGTCAGCTCCTACCCTCACTACTCTGTCGTTGTTCACAACCTCACCAAAGTCATATTTTCACGGTGGCCTTTCGGTCCCAACAGGTTACAAATCACTATTTGGAACTTTCTCTGGTGCATCTTCACGATCATGGTCTTTGCCAAGGTCATCATCTAGTGTTTTAACTAGTAGTCCTATCATTAGTACTGAACGACTTGATTCATTAAATACATTATCAAGTAAATATCAAGTCGGTCCTTTTGGGTCAATTCCTTTAAGTACCATATCAAATGGACTCCTAGCATTTGGAGATAATCATTTTCCGTCTTATTATTCTCCTCATGTTGGGCAGAAACCTTTGGTGACCCAATATGACAATACTCCGTCACTTTTTTTTCAAACTAATACTGAATTGAATATCTATCAATGGCAACCCACTCTGCCTATCCAACCACAAAAGGTTGTACACTCGTATCAAACGGTTCAAACTATTACACCCACTTCATTAGCACTTGTTAATACATCTCTACCCTTGTTACAAAATCAAAATATTGTACATAAACCTTATCAGGTGAGTCCTTCAACTCAATATCATCAAATTTTAGGTCCACAAACTCAAAATCCTTTGGTTAATTTACAACAACCTGTATCAGGAATATTTTATTCACAAGTTGATCTACCATTTTATGGGATGTCACAAATGCAACCTGGTTATACATATCAATCGAATCCAAGTTATACTAATTTGGATTATAACATTGGTGGAGATACCCCTTGGCAACCTCAGGCACAAATGCCTCAAACTTCATTTCAACAAGTAACATATCTAGGTTTTGGTCAACATAATCCTCAAGTGTTTTCTATGAAAAACATCCCCTATCTAGGTTACCAACAACAAATTCTGTATGCTGGTGCTCAAAGGCATGTTGCTCAAGCAATGTCATCTTACCCTGGCTATGCTCAACCTGAACTTAATTGACAGTTGTCTTTTGTTGCAACCTTATAATTACTAGATTTAAATCAGTTAACCAATGATCCTATAAATTATTCTCCTTCGTGGCCGGTGATACCTCATAAATTACCCTCTGATATTCCTAAAT
Organism: Pinus albicaulis; assembly: GCA_034641835.2. Taxonomy (NCBI): domain Eukaryota; kingdom Viridiplantae; phylum Streptophyta; class Pinopsida; order Pinales; family Pinaceae; genus Pinus; species Pinus albicaulis. Next base: position 544,558,548 of record CM076570.1, read on the forward strand.
TCAATGGAAACCGTGGAGAAGATCTGTCAACTCATGTCATGAATTATCCTTTATGGTGTTCATAAAATTCCTTGAATATGATTCTGTTTGTCTACGTCTTTTCCAGCGTACGCTTACAGGTTCGGCTGCTAAATGGTACATTGAGTTACCTAGAGCTTCTTTTGACAATTTCACTCTGCTAGCTACTATCATTTTGACCCATTTCCAGTTACCGATCAGATACGAAACTAGAGCGGAACTCTTGACCAACTTCAAACAGACTAATGTTACTCACATTTCTGATCATACTCATGAATGGTGTCGTTGTCGAAGAATGGTTAAGACATTTGGTTTGGATCAACTCCTTTCTGGATGATTCATTAAGTCCCTGTTACCATTTATAACTGAGGATGTGGCTAAGGGTGGCATAGTCACAGAAGAGAAAGTTATCGCTCGTGCCCAATATTTATACTTGATTTACACTCAGTCTGACACGCTCTATGAAAAAATTCATAATGCGCCACGATCTAATTTCAATGTTCCTCCTCAAATAAGGGACTCTCATGTCGGAGATGAATTGATAGGCACTGCAAACACGCACTGTGCTACTGCATCTAATCCTGCTGCTACTTCCGAAATTAATTCTGTGTCATTTGACAAAGGAAAAACTGACAAGTAACCAGGATGTAAGAAAAAGGGGAAACCAAAGAAAAAGAAAAAGTATAACCCACAGGAAATATCATCTGATCAACTGTTTGGACCACAGAAACCTCGTTATCCATGCATAATATGTAAATAATGAATTCGAGTAGATCCACTGAAGGTACATGCCATTCTTGATTTGCCTGCACCATCAAATTTACTTTAGATACATAAACTTCAAGGAAAGGTTAACTTCCTAAGAAGTTTCATTCCAAACTACACTGAAATGGCTAAAGGGTTTACTTGATTATTGAAAAAGGGGGTTCCCATCCATTGGGATCAAGTTGTGCAAGTTTCTTTGATGCTGTCAAGGACACTCTTTTCTAAGCGTCATTAATGTATCCTCCTAATTATCAAAATTATTATCTCCTATATATCGTCACGACTAAAACGACCATCATTATGGTTTTGGTCCATGTCGAAGATGGAATTGAACATCTGATCTATTATTTGAGTCGAAATCTCAATGATACGGAAGTTAATTACTCGTACGTGGCAAAGATTGCCTTGGAACCTGTTCAAGCTGTCCAAAGTTTTTTCCATTATATCCTGCTCTGAAAAACAACAATAGTTTCGGATTGAAACCCCATGACTTATATCTCATCACATCAATTTTTGGGGGACAAATATTCAAAATGTATTGTCATTTTGTAGAAATTTGATTTGGAATTCATAAAATCCAAGTCAAAGAAGTCTTTAGTTTTGGCTGAGCTTCTCTGTGACCTTCCCTCTGATAGCAAAGCACCTACATCAAAACCATAAATTCCTGATGAGTCTCTATTTTTGATTGGATCATCTAATCCTTGGTATGGGGATTTCATCATTTATCTCCAAACCCAAAATTTTTGACCTAATACCTCTCCCTTTGAACAACAACGTATTCAATACCAAGCCAAAGATTATCTGATCGTCGGAGATACACTTTATCGTCATGGTGTCGATATCATTTTAAGGAGGTGCCTCACGCATGAGGAGGCTGCAAAAGTATTAAATGATTGCCATGATGGGGATTGTGGTGGACACTTTACTGGATATGCTACCACGCAGAAGATACTCCGCGCCGATTACTTTTGGCCTACTATTTTTTGAGATTGTATCCTCGTAGTAAGAAGTTCTCATGCATGCCATATTTTTTATCGTAAAATCCGCAAACCGCGAGCACCAATGCATCCTGTTGTCTCTGCTAGACCATTTACGAAATGGGGTATTGACTTCATGACCTGTAACCCTCCTTCGTACCAGGTGCATCGTTATATTATTTTCACAGTCGAATATTTTACCAAATGGGCCGAAGCGATGCCTAAATTCAATAACATAGGACAAAAAACTACATTGTTTTTCTTCAACCATGTTATGGCATGGTTTGGGGACCCAAAGGCTATAGTTACAGATCATGGGAAGAATTTCCACAACCATATGATGTTTGAATTCACTACCAAGTTAGGGTTGTCACATGATAATTCTACTCATTATCCACAATCAAATGGATAAGTTGAGGCTATTAACCAAATTATTAAATGAATGCTTCAATGAATGATAGGATTCCGTAAAAGGAACTAGCATTTGATTATGTACTCCGCTTGTGGGTGTATCAAACCTCAGTGACAAACGTAACTGGATTTACTCCTTTTCAATTGGTGTATGGTATAGAAGCTATCTTACCAATCCAATGTGAAATATCATCATTAAAACTTGCAATAGACTTGTTACCTAACACCTCAGAAGAAGAAGCACATCTCCTTAACCTCATCCATCTTGATGAAACACGTCGTGAAGCCCAATTAGCCAAAGAAGCGCATAAGAGATGTATAAAGGCGCAATACAATAAAAATGTCTAGCCTCACATCTATTTAGAGGGTGACTTGGTCCTTCATTATGAACAAGAAGCTGATGTAATAGGTACAGGGAAATTCGAACCATTGTGGCATGGCCGCTATATTGTCAAAAGAGTTCTTGCTAAGGGTGCCTATGAGTTAGTTTATTGCGATGGGATTCCATTGGCACAACCTAGAAATGGGTTGTATCTTAAACGTTACTATGCTTAATCATGAGCATAGTAATTTTTTGTATTATATTATATATATGCTGTTGATTTGTATTCACTATATTAATTTGTTTTTAGAGTTTTCTAGACATTAGTAATCCGCTTTACAATTTCATCGCAGATGTCTGAATCTTTGGAAACATTTGTTGGATATGCTAATGGTGCTAGTCGTAGTACGCAAAATCTATCCTCTGCATATTGGACCATTTTCGCTCCAAACGACGAGTTAGTGATTTTTCAAGGGATTTGTATTGGTAGATCGATGAAAAATATCGCTGAGTATAGCGCGTTGATCGAAATTCTCTCTAATGCCATTTCATTTGGTATTAACCGCATAATCATAAGGTTAGACTCACAACTTGTGGTATTACAACTTACTAATGTTTATACTATTAGAAATCCAACACTTCTTAGATTGTTCCTAAGAGTTCAACTTTTGGAAAGACATTTTGATTTCATTCAATATCAACATATTTCCATAAATTTGAACGCATTGAATGATTCATTAGCTAATCAAGTTTTAGACAGACATTTGCAACATAGGTAAAGAAAACATTCACATCATTGAATAAGATTGCACAATAAACATAGGAAAAACTTTGAAATCATATAGATAGATAGTTATATGTTTTCACAAAATTTGTATGCAAGACACATTGGTCATCTGACCTAAAATGTATGCAAAATGTCACAAGTAAACTAGTGGTGCTCATGGTAACATGCTATAGATCTAGCAATCCTATGGAGTAACCGCATCCAATGTTTAGGAACCCCAATAGTGTGTCGTTACACTCGCATGGGAAGCTCTTCGATCCGGCAATCCGGAATCCCAAAGGTCAACCCCTCTATGTGCTATTGAAGCTCAACTAAAGTCTTAGCCATATTAAGGTCCCGAAGGACTACTCTCCCAACAACCCTCTCTACTAGCGCATCTACTTCGTGCTTTGGTTCCTCTACTGGTTGAACATGACCGATATCTACATTACATCATACATTTATTTTAGTCTTGGGAAAACATAAAAATATAAAAAAAATTGTATAAACCTTAGAAAAATAAAAAAACATGGTCAAAACATTCTTACCCATTGCACCCCACTCAACACCTTCTCGTAATACTAAATATGGATCTCCTCGAAAATCGACACCTACATATGCATACTCATCGATGGTGACAATCTGTCACCAAAACCAGGCAAATAATTCAGTAGAGAACACAACAGTCGATTGGCCTGCATGCCGACCCATGAGTTCTACCCATCTCTGCATTCGAGGATCTCTAGGACTAGTTATATCCAGTGTCACATGTTTTGGCTGCATCAGTGGAATCCGTTCCAAAGAGAAGGAAATAAGGATTGAACCATAACTAAAATTTTTCTTCCTTCCTCCCTTTGCTTTGTTCAGCTGTTTCTTTATCTGAGATAGAACATCTTCAGACTAGTTGAAGACTATTGGCTCTAAGCACTCTAGTGCGTACTGCATATACGATCTATTCGCTAAATGTAGTGTAACGGTGCCATCAAGTTTACCGATCATGAAAAGGATGGTTTTCAAAAGCAAATCCCTGACATCCAGGATGTTTATTTTTCCATCTTTGCTAGGTTTTTCCCCTGGATAGCAATACTGCATAACATAATCCCTCACTGTCTCTCCTCCAACGGTAGACACTGTGAGAGAAATGGGAAAACCTCTCCTCGATAAACCTATGAGGAAATACATATCCTCAAATATTATGGGAACCAATTTATTTTTAATGTGAAATGCCTCTATCGCCGGATCCCATGCTCGAAATAAGAACTCCAAGAGTTCTATTTGTTGCCTCATTCTCGACAATTTGAAGTACTTAAGTAGTCCATAATATCTTAGGGCTCTTACAATACCCAGATAATTCAACGCAATCATATATTGTTCTTCATGTTCTATTTCCCTTCATCTAAGCGTCATTATAATCCGATGGAAACCTGAAATACAACCATGAGGTCCATTAGATTCCATTCATTGCAAAAAACTAGACAAATTTTGAGCACAACAGGTAAACCAAAAACTTGAACTGTGCCCAACATACTCCCTAGGCTAAGACAGTTTGTTTCACATGCAAGTACCCTTCACTGTACCTGCTATGCAACACAGGTTTCGACATTCAGGGGTGTGTTTCCCCCATTTTGGGAATAATTTACCGTAGGGGCCTTAAAACCCCAAAAAACTGCAGAAAATGAAAATGAAATGAATACCAAAGGGAAGAGGAGGTTCATGGTACTAACCTGGATCAAACGGCGATGAAATTCGTCCACAGAAAAGACTGCAATCAACGACTAAAGTTCAGGGAAAAAATCAGTTTTAGAGCTCCAAAATGCAAATGGTAACAATGGAATGGTAAAAATGAATATTGAAACTACTTTTTATAGTCATTTAATTATTTTCAAGTTAAATTTATTGCTATGACTATAGTTTTATTATGTTTTTATCATGAAATGGGTATTTTTAATCCATTTGATGTTGTTCTGAACAGGAAATACAACTGATGAACAGATTGGTCGTGCAGATTTATTCAAAAAATGACTTGACCACAAAGCATACTTTTTCTCCTTCTTTTTCGAGCTTTGATAAAAACAAAAAATGATTTGAAGCACACTTTTATCTCTTTTTTGAGGTTTGATAATAGTGAAAAAGGAACACCTGGAGTCTTCTTTCAGCTCTGTTTAGACTCCAATAATGTGAAAAGATTGCTCAGCACTTGTCCTTTCAAGCTCGTTAAAGTAAATGAATTGATATCTACTCAGTATAAGTTTAACCCTTTTCTGGACTAAGATAGATTATTTATGAAAAAGGAATACCTTGGTTAAACATGACCAAAGAGGTTCTTTCAGAAATTATTTTACACTTTTTCAGGTCTGAGAGACAAATTTACGAAAAAGTACTTATGGAGTTTTCTTTCATCCTCTTTTTTAGACTCTCCAAAAATGAAAAAGAACTGGGCTATCACTATCGTTAAGCTCGTTAGAACATAAAATAGTGACAGGCTTGTCAATCATGGAAAGAATCGAGTTTCATTCATTGCTAGACTCGTTAAATTATTAAATAGCGATACTTTATTCACCCGAAGGGTTGAATTATAGGTCAAGAAAATGTTATCCTCCTCAGGCTTGTTAACAAATAAAGAGGTACTAGTCAACAAATGACTGGGGAAAATTTGGGAAAAGTGAGAAAAGTTTATTTTTGGTAGCAAGTCGCTCTTGAACATGACACTTGTTTCACTCCATGTCTGTGACTGTTTGGATTGGGTAATCATCTTGACAGTTCATTCACACCTATAGTTCATCATAACTTCACTTTAGTTTTGGGTCAATGCTTCCAACTTGTCATATTGTCGTCTATATGTTCAAGAGAAGTCATCCATTGATTAAAAACTCATCCTTCTACAATACTCATAAACCTTCATTCTCATGACCGTCATCGCTGAGAAATGCTATATCAAGTCATACCCTTGTCTCCGAAATTAGTAACTACAATTTTTCAATAAGGTGACTTCTTGTCGACAACAAATAAATATCCAGGAAGTTCACTTAGAAACATCAGATTTCAGTACCATGAGGCTTGTTACAACATCGACAAGATCCTCACTTCTAGAATTTTGACCGAAATATTTTGTTTCGCGTTCGACATCAAATCATCTATTCAGGCCTCATGAAATGTACTACAGTACTTTGAGGTCCATTGACATTAATGGTGGTTCTCTGAAGTTTTTTAACAACACACATCATTGGCTGGTAATCAAATGATTTCTTTTCATGTTTGACTACAAACCATATATTCGCATGGCTAGACTTGTACTCGAATGATCGAGTGAACGAAATAAGAAGACCTCAAATATAGTTTCAGCCATCTGGGTTGTGATTTCAGGATTGTTGTACACATCATCTATATGGTGACCTTACATACAGATTGTCATCCAAACATGGGCCTATATCTATAGGCATGTTTGCATCTAGGAAACATTCTAATGAAGAAGACTTTCTGAATTATGTACATGTTATTAGATTGTTTTATGTGCTAAACATGGGAATTCCTACCCTTAGAAATTATGATCAAAGAGGATATATCATAATGCAATGTATTTTAAGATTGATGCAGGTGACTGTTCCGCTTCGTTTCCAGCCCAGCACAGTGTAAATAATCTCAATAAAATGTTTTTATTATTTGGATCTTATGCTTTAGGGGGCAATTTTTATAGGTCAATTTTGGCACCATTCCCAATAACCTAATTAACTGGACATCATCTCTAGGACCAATGATCAAGGTTATATCATTCCCTATCATTTCAGTTGCTACATGCCCTAAGACAAGAAACAAGACAAATCAAGCAAGACTTTCATCAAGTAAAGGTTTCCAAGGTTTGAAGCTTATTATATAGCATATGGGAGATCACCAACACAGGCTCTAAGGGGCCTAAGTGCGTTGCATATGCAGGTATCCCCATGCAAGGCTACTCTACAAATCACTTCCTAAAATTCACAAGTGCTTTGGTCACATTGGGAGTGAAATTTTCATTGTTGCGGAATCTCCACTTGGCCAGTGCCTTCTAGAAGAGTTCACATGTGTCAAGCTTCGGATCCAAGTGTCCATTTGAAATCTACATGATAGGAAACATGTCTTGCCTATTATTGGAAATTCATTGATTGAAAAACAACCTATATTTAATATATAAATTGAGCACATATCTAAGTGCTTGAGAAGGAAGAATTTGAGTAGAGAAATGCTGAAGAATTTTCAATTGAGAGCTAGATTTGTCTAGCTGCTGCTAGAGAGATTTATACTGTGATGAGGCTTAGGGACATTTCTGGAAGGGTCACTTCAAATCAGTCATTTGGTTGTAACCTCTCCTTCTATCATCAATAAATAATACTGCTTATTTTTCCCTATATGCATCTGTAATGGCTTTGATTTTCCATATTGCAAGATCTTAGTTGATGTGTATGGTTTATGCTTTACTGATTTAGAAAAATAATTTCAATAGATATCTATATTATTGCATCTTCTGTTGTTTCAGTATTCTTTCTTGCAGGTAGAATTCCACACAATCCGCTTGAATTTGAAGCTGCAATGGAAGTGACAGAAGGAGACATTCAGAAGTGAATGATCAAGTAAGCCTCCAATCCTCTCTGTGTATCTATTCTAAGTTAGGAAAAATAGTCATATAGTCTTTCACCTGTTGTTCTAGACTACCACCTCTCTAGGGAAGTGTGATTTATTCGTAATTCACAATTCTGGCTCAACATGCTTAACAAAATGAAAACCTTCATAAGCCTTTATAAATCTATTTTATGCCTCCAGGAGAGAAAACATAGCCTTCTAAAGAAAAGGTAGTATGGAGGGTTGAAAGTGCATCATGGTGGATTTGGTACTAAATTTTTGAGTGTTTTTGTAATGAACATGATGAATTTAAACTTGGTGATCGATGAGAGCTCTTCTTCAATGAGTACAAGGAAAAATTGAGATTGTTTTGGTATTTTATATCTTGTGGTGGTAATTTTTCTTCATCGTAGTGGGATCGCCCACTACATGTCCTTTTCATTTTTCTTTGTAAACTTGTAATTTTGACACTTTGAATGCAAATTTTGGAACATCATGAACTTATTACATATTGAAACATGAATTACATTTTGAAATAAAACTTTATTCAACCAAATTACATATTTCCAATCCTCCAATTGCAGTATTTTATGCATGGAATGCTACATTTGAATATAGAAACCCTAATGACCTAATGGAGACACTCAACTGAAATTAAATCATGATGGTGATGACTAGAATGATGATGATGATATTTGAATGATGGTACACTCAATTTGAGTGATTACAAGGACCAACATGTGAAAATTTTGAAAGGAGTGGAAATAACCTTAGACACACTACCCAATGACCAAATTTATGTTTGAAAACCTAATTAAATGACAAAAATTTGACTATGAGACCCCAACAAAACATGAAAAGAGCCCATTTGATCATTGGTGATAGGATGTATATATTGAAACTAACATTGGCTCTAGATGGGGATGGTATCTCCTTGGAGTTTTCATGAACATCGTAGACCAAGTAGCCTAGCCATTTGGCATGGAGTCAAAATGAAAAGATGAGACTAAATAATGAAAATTGACTCAAAACTGAACTGGCTTGACTCTTACTGAAATTTGAAAACAACACCAAATAAATGGAACTTTATGGCCTTCACTTTGGGCTCCAAGCTCTGATGATTCTCCACTTCACACTTTGGAAAAAAAATTAAACTAATATTTACATTGAAATTAAGAAACTTTCAGAAAAATTGTCACAAAAGGTAGTGCTTGAGAATCCTACCATTAAATGGTCCTCCTATGCAATATTATCCTTTCATTTCCTCCAATATATAATAATGTTGTCCTTTAGAGGCTGAAATTTTGTATGGTCCCTTCCATAAGTTATCATATTTACTTTGTTTCACTTTCTCCTCATTTATAGCATCCCAACGGTGGACCACATCACCAATTTTGAAATCATCTGCTTTTGTCTTGCGATCATATACTTTATTTATTCTCTCTTAATGCTTTGAAGTATTTTGAAATACCTCATACTTTCTTTACTGAATATGGATCATTTGAATGATATGATGTTGTGCATCATTCAATTCACTACCTACTTCTTGTAATAATTTCATAATTGGGACTGCAAGTGATTTAGGGAAAATAATGTCGACTACATATACCAATTGAAAAATAGACATACCTATTGACTTCTTACTACTCACCCTCTCTGTCCACAATGCATTAACAATATTCTTATGCCAATTCTTCTTGTTCACCTCCAACATCTTCTTTATAACGTTGACCAAGGATTTGTTTGAATATTAAACCAATCCATAACCTTGTGGATAATATGTGGTCGAGTGACCCAATTTGATGTTGTATTTCTCATAAAACTGAACCATTTTCTTGGAATTGAATGTAGTCGCATTATTTGTAATGATTTTGTGGGGACATCCAAAACAAGACAAAACATTAGTCTCCAAAAACTAAATAATGACAAGATTACTAGCTTGCCTTGTTGGGATTGCTTAAATCTATTTACTGAAGTAGTTGGTAGCTGTAAAGATCCACTTATGTTGGGTAGAATATGCTAGGTGTATTTATCCAATGAAATCAAGGCCCCACTATTGAAATGACACTTTCACAGATATAGGCTGCAAAGGCAGCGGGAGAAGCTTCCTCTTACCTTGAAATATCTGGCATTCGAGACATCTCATCAAGGTTTTATATAAATCTGCAAAGAGACTAGGCCAATAATATCCAACCCTCAACACCTTATTTTTTGTAGTTTTCAAAAACAAATGACCTCCATAATCTCCCTTGTGGAAATTATTCATTAGCTCCTTGGCTTCATTTTCTACCAAACAATTTAGCAAGACACCTCCCAAGTCTTTCCAATATAGAGCGTTGTTGAAAATGTAGTACTTGGAAGATTTAAACTTTAACAATATACCCTTAATTTTAATCATGTTTAGAGGAGGATTAAGATGTTAAATAACATAAATAATGTTGGCATACCAAGGAGATGAGAGAAAAAATTACGATACCTACATAAGTGAGCCATCATCTTATTCTTCGGACAAAACTGAAATGAGATTGATATAAAGTGCATGTAAATTGGATTCAACCATGAGCTTGGCCAATTCCTAACCTTTGATCATATTTTTAGGCTTGATCTCTAGGTCATAATCTAACTTAGTTGCTATCCACTTTCCTCTTCTTCCTTCTGGATCAGTTTGCATAAGGACATCCTTCACTGCTGCATTAGGGACATAGGCTAGAATGTGTGAATGAAGGATATACACTCGAAATTCCTTAAATGAATTTACTAGGGACAAGGCTTGCTTCTCAATGATATTATATATAAGGGAAACATATCTAATGGTAAAAATAAATAATGCAATTGGTTGAATGGTATTATCTTCATTTTGCATCAAAACAACAACCAAGCTATGTTCGGAGGAAAATGAAAATATGATGAAATCAATGGAATAGCCGGGGTTGATCAAAATAGGAGCTATTTTCAAGGAAAATTTTACTCAATTAAATGAATTTTTAGCATCCTCTGACCACCTTACCTCACTGTCCTTTTTAAGAATATTGGTCATCTCTCGAAGGTGCTCTGCAAGATTTGGAATAAATCGTCTCAAGAAATTCATCTTACCATTAAAGGCTTGGATCACCTTCTTGCTACGTCGAAAATCTATTTGAGGAATAGCCTCAATCCATGAGGGATCAATATGAATACCATATGTGGATATGATATGGCCAAGAATCTTGCCCTCCTCCATGGAAACAATACTCTTTTTGGGATTGAGTGAAATCCTTAATTCCCTACACTTTTGAAATACAACTCTAAAATGATATAAATGCTCATCATCGGAATGGGAGAAAACTACCAGATCATCAAGGTACACTACTTGGAAAGCATCCTTTTAATTTGTAAATTCAATGCCCATCGCTCGCTAAAAAGTGGCTTCTGCATTCTTGGGCTCAAAAGGAATTTCAACATATTTGAATGTGCCCCAAGGTGTCATGAAACCAATTTTTTCTTGGTCATCCTTATGCACTAAGATTTGATTGTATCCTGAATAACCATCAAGAAGTGACATTCCAGAGGACCCAACCACTCTCTATAGGAAGGGGATAGTTATCTTTTAAAGACACCTTTTTCAAGTTTCTGAAATCAATACAAAGATTTATTTCTCCCATTTTCTTTCTCACCGGTTCAAGATTTGACATCCATTCTGAAAATCTAATGGGAAAAATGATACCATATTTAAACATTATGTTTACCTATTTCTATAATGAAAACAACAATCTTGGGTTAATTCTTCTCAAATTTTGTCTAAAGGGACTTTGATCAAGCTTGACCGGAATTGTAAGCTGAATGATATTTTTGTCATATACTTACAAATATGCATAGTCCCAAGAAAATACGCCAGAAAATTCAGAAAACAAGGCTATGTATTTATATTTCACCTCAGATAAGGACTTGGACAACTTAACCATTTTGGGGTTTTCTGTTGTTCCAATATTCACATATTCAACACCTTTCTTGGTAGGAACCATGGTCGGCTTTCTAGAAACATCATCTTGATTGAACAACTCTTCCAAAGGTACAAGACCCCTTGGAATGTTATTATATTTCAACTATAACACGTCAACCTAAGTAGCCTCGATCACTTGAACATATTTATCATATAATTCATCAATATAAAAATGTTCAAACTCACCTTCCATCCGTAGAAAATTATTCACCTGTTTGTCATCCCAGAACACTTGCCAATACCTCAAGTTTTTAGGAATAGCTAGTTGGTGGCTGACATGAGTTTCAAACTTCCTATTAGAGAATATTAGAATCTTAAATTTACTTGTTTCTATAGCAAGCACATCTTCCATAAGTTTCTGGCTTCTTAGTACAACTGAAAATGTATATATTCAGGAAATTTTTTGATAATGTCAAGTACATCATTTTTATATGCCCTCATCGTTGGATGCTTTGCCTGGTATTCCCGTTTTACATGCTTAATTACAAGCTTGGAGTTGCCATAAACATAAATTCTCTTTTCACCTAACTTTTTCATAATTTTTAGGCCAGTGATCAATGCCTCCTAATCAACTTCATTATTGGAGCAATCAAAAAGCAACTTATAGGAACATAATCTCACATTTTTTGGAATTTTACCTGATATATGAATTGGACCACGGATCCAGATTTTGATGCCTGCCCCATATTTCCCTAAGGCATCATCAAAATCCATGGTCTGAAGACCATTCTCATCATTAGGAAGTTGGAATTCTACAGCATGATTGTTTCTTCCTTTTGCGCCACTTTTTCAACCTGTTCAGTTCCTTTTTCTAAATTTTCTAATATCTGCTCTGAAGTACTAGGTTTATTGCCTTGTCTTTCATCCAAAAATTCTCAGACACTATTTTAAATTTCTATAATTTCCTCAAATTCTATAATCTGACTATCTATATCATCAAAACCACTATCATTAAACAAAATAAAGGACTCGAGATTAGTATGTACATAATTGATAGGGTGATTTTTTAGTTTCTCTTTACTAGTGATCATATACTTCATTTTTGTCTCCCAGTGCAACTTCATTATTTTACCAAAAACCAGGATGGTGGCATAAGAGAAATCCAATTGCATAGTACCTCTTAACTTTCCTTCCCATGGCCTTGACAACAACATGCCATACTTTGGAGTTATATCAGCTACTACCACCTCCATTAAGATATTTTTAGTAGTAATTTTCTCAAGTGAAAATACCAAGCCTTTTATAAGAAAAAGATAACGTACTCTACCAGAATCAAAAGACTAAATATCATGGTAATGTCAGGTTATTTCCAAGCCCATTTTTTTCATTATGGCCTTTGGAATCATGTTATGAGAAGATCCGGAGACAATCATGGAATTATGCAGGATACATTGATGAAATTTCAAACTGAGAAAAAATAGGGGAACTTCCCTATCTTCTACTTGACTATCTATGACTGGACTAAAAAGGAGCTTGGGTGTATCACCTTAAAAATTATCCATATTTGACATAGGATCTACTTTCAAAAAATTTTCAACATGATTTTTTCTTGGTTATTTTTTACAAGCTCGATTGATGGGATAAAAACTTTCAACTTAGAGATTTCATTTTCTAAGCTAAACATATTGGATTATTTATCTACCTATTTTACAACAATGTCCCTCTTGTCAGTCTAGTCTTTTGTTGCAGATTCCTTCTTTTGGCCTTTTTTTTCTTTTCTTGGTTTACTTGTATATGCTTGGTTATTCTTACCCTGATTTATAGTTGTAGGCTTGTTTCCTTTATTTTTACTAGCTTGGGGATTTTTCTTTGGCTGAGTATATTTTTTCTAAATTTTCCTTTTTTGGATAGGAGTGATAGGAACATCTCATTTTCTCAATGGGTATTGCCTCTACTGTGAGATGAGACCCTTAAGGTAACCTTGCTGATAATATTTGGATAGGACCTCCAACTCATCATCATTTCCAAGCATGTAGTCCTCGTATTTTGGCAAATATTTTTTCTCAATGTATTATTCATCCTATGTAAGGAAAATAGGTTTTCCATATATTGTGAATAAATTATTCTCTTCCACAATATCTTCTTCCTGTTCAACTCCACGATCATAATTCTATGAAAAGGAGTGCAGATCTGTTGTTGTGATGACTGCTCTAGAAAAAATAATGTTTAAAATGTTAGCACTCCACCAATTCTTTGAAGGTTGAAAATGGGACCAGCAAAGGTAACCACAAACCACTTTGACCTAGTAGCTAGCCCTACTAGGATGAGAGGGCTCTCTCAATGATATTACATCCAATGCTTGAATGTGACATGAAAATATTAGGCTAGATATTATATGGTCAGGTATTTTTTGAGAAATTTAGGTTTTTATTCTGGATCAGGGATGAAACCATACAGCTAGGTCTAGTTATCAAAGGGATTAAAAATGTAAAAATATAAAGGAGCAAGGTAGAAATGAAGATATGATGGTTTAGGGTTTATTTCGTATGGTGGTGAGTATGAAAGAGAAAATTTATTTAATTAGCATGTTCATTCATGAATTCATTAAACTGGAAGCATAAAACAAAGATGACATTTGCATATAAACAAAGCTAAATCAATAGAATTTTTCCTATGAACTGTAAGGATAGCCACTGAAGATACAAGATATGAAAGTGGAGCTATAAATAATTCAATAAAGGCTATAACAGAGAAGATACATGATCATAAAATAACTATACATGAACTCCTAGATAATAATTGCAACTGCATCCTTTGATTTCTAAATATGAGTCAAAGTACAAGCTACAAGATTACAATTCACTGATGTCTAAACAGTCAAATGACTATGAAATGATAGATATAGATGAAAAAAACATCTCCCATATCTCAGGGGTTAAATCCGTTAGTTTTGGAGCTAATTACATGATAATCTCAACAAAACCCTAATCTCTAGTGGAGGTTAACCAGTTCACCTCATCATAGGAAAGTAGATACATCTGACAAAAATTACATTTAAAAGATTGTATCTGACCTAATTTACCATTTACCAGCTCAATTACATCCCATGGCATCATTATTTCATCAATTGAATTAGTAAAATTCAAACCATCTCAAAATTTTAGTGAAAATTTCCTTCTGGAGAAAGCATAGCGAAATTATGAGAAAGTGTAGTGAGTTGGAAGAAAGCATAGCGAGCTCAACAAAATTGAATTTTGGAGGCCTTCCAGGTGTCCAAATTAGGATCTAAAGGTATGATTGGAAATATATGGATGTATACTACATGATAGGCTCATAAATCAATTAAAAATGTGGCTCACGACCCTCCAAATCTTCAATATCCCAAGAATAATCAGAAATGGTAGTGAAGGCTCCAAAAAACAGGGCATAAAGGTGACTTTTAGCATGTTTGTGGGCATTTTGACCCTCTAAAATTGGTTGATGTGGCTCAGCCACTGACTCAGATTGATCTACTCATGAAAATAAATCCAAATATGTTGATTTTTCCTCCAATGGATGCCCCCAACAAAAGCGTAGTGTGGCCCATGCTACGCTTTTGCTAGTATGACTAGTTTTTCAATTTTCCAATTTTGACCAAAATGTCACAAAAAACAAAATTTGCTCCAAAAATCCTCAAAATTGGTCCAAAGGTGCCTCATGAGGTATCTTATGCCACTAAAGAAGCATCATAAATAATATCCAAGTTATCCTTCTCATTTTTACTTTTTAAGGTTTCCTTCAACTTGGCTTTCAACTGTTTGACTTTGATATTGAAAATTTGCTTTCTTACATATTAGTGGTCAACCATGTGTTTATGTATCTTGTTATCATTTTTGGACTTTTCAAGGAGCTTCTCCAAGTGAATATTGACCTTTTCAAGCCAAAACTCCCTATTTTCATTAATTTCATTGGTTATCCTTTCTTCAAAACTCAACTCTTCATTTGGTGGATTCTATTCTCTTTCATTCTACAATGCTCTTTTGAGACCCATGGTCCTTGGTATCTTCCTTTTGACCTACTCTTCATGCTTATACGACTCTTCAGTGTTAATCAATGCTTTTCATTTCAAATTATGCATGCTAGCCTCAAACTGAATTTTCTCCAAAGGCAAATGTTTTTCCTTCTGCTATGTTTTTTCTTGCTCTAGGAAGGAAATGATGAAAATAGCCCTTACCAAATTGTCTTGGAGCCCTTTGTTCCCTTAATTTAATCTTAAAATAAGGATTCTACTACTTACCTCAGAAATTATGATTCTAAACTAGTGTTTATGGTTACCTTTCAGTGATAGGAATTCTATCCACCATTCTCTCCATAGTCCTGATCAGACTATCCAATTTCACATTAGAGGGTGTGGATGGTTCTTCCTTGATTGTCACCTTTCTTTAACCTTTTGTCTTTGATTTTTTTATTGTCAAATCTTCTTTGACAATAATTTCATTTTTCGGCATCTCCTCAAGTGTTGCAGGACTTATTTGTTGAAGTTGGTATGCCATATCTGGATCAAAAGAATTCGGATAGTGCAAGAGAGACAAACCTAGAGGAGGCTTGATATCATTGGGGATTGAGTTATATACCTGGTTAAAGTGAGTAGTAAAATCCTGAACAAACTCATTTGGATTTAGTTTTAAGTTATCATATTCAGAAAGAATTTTAAGTCGAGTCTTATTCACTTCCAATATAGCTATAAATGCATCAATTAAATGCTCCATATTTTCTATGGAATGGGCAGTAAAATAATATAACCATGTTTTTACATTCCCGGAGAATATTTAGGTAATGATTCTCATTTTTTCATCTTCGTCATCAATCTCTTATAAATCAATAAAATAAATGAATTCCACTAGGTGTTTTCTGGCACTAATCTCTGAGGTTTCATAAAAGAGAGGAAGTATTTGACCATAGCCCTGTGGTAAGGGTGCAATTTAACCAGGTAAAATTAGAGGTGAACATCTCGCCACGAACCCTGCTGAATGTGGTGCAAGAGTAACAGTGGGAGGGGTAGACTGAGAAACTAATGAAGTAGAAGGGATGGAAGAAGAGGCAAAAACTGATTGAGATGGTGTGGGAATGAACAAAGACTCTTTCTGATAATGGAGGATAGCTTTCTCATATGTATATTAGAGATGGTTAGCTATTTTTTCAATTCTATCAAATTAACTCCAGACTTTCCTATTAAAATTTGACTTACATTTGGATTCCTTAGATAATATGCTATATTCAAGCTTTAGGGAATCAAACACCTTTAGTTAATTATTTAACTTCAAATAAAATCAATGGATCAAACACTGTTTTATACAAGGAATTTTTTGAATTTGATCTAAACAGAGATAATTCAAATTTCAAATCAAATGGAATATCTTCAAGGGATAATATTTTTGCAGGTAATTATGTAGACCTTACTAATGAAGATGGTCGTGACTGAATCTCTGGGAACTAATATCTCTAGTTTCTGATGATTTTATATGGATCTTTAACTGGAGAAGTTGGATGTGGATCAACATTCATGATATTGTGTATCTTTTTGAAGCCAGAATGTTCCTTGTTTTCTACACCTTGACTCTCTATAATTTTGAATCAGTCTTCACAAACACTATGGAATATCACCCATAGGCCTAGAATTTGATGAAAAGTATTAGTACACCCAGGGAATATTTCTCACTTCATTCCTTGGCAACGACGCCATAATGTTATTACTCCACCAGTTGTATAATGGCTGAAAATCAGAGCATCAAAGGCAACCACCAACCACTTTGACATAGTAGCTAGCCCTATCAGGCTGAGAGCACTCCCTTAATGAGGTTACAACGAAGGATTTCCTATGACATGAATATGTTAGGCTAGATATGATATGCTCAGGTAAGTTTTTAGAAATTTAGGGTTTTATGGTGGATATTCTCTGCCATATTTGCCAAACTTCTATAGAGGTAATAGGGAAAATTGAGTGTATTTTCCACTCTGAAATGTATAATAAGTCTAACATGATACCCATACAATCAAGAAAATATTCCCTCATAGGAAAAGTACTTCATGATGATCTTCATGAGTGGTGTGTACTTCTGAAGGAGGTGCCCAACAGGAAAAATCTTCTTCATATGTTGTTGGTGATGTCTTCTGATATAGGGATGATAGTTTTGAAGGGATATATCTTGGTTCTTAAATAATTTTTCACCATGATTGGGAATTCCTATGGCCTCAACTACTATATCAATTGATATAAAGAAATCAACCTTTGCAATTGTTACTTTGTCCCTTTGAGTTGTCTGGCAAACAATTTGGTCAATATGGAATTATATTTGACCTTCTCAATTGGTTGACAAAAAGGAAGACACCCTACTGCTTGAAAAAATGCTTGGAAAATGGTGTAGAAATAATTTCAAGGGGGTTTAGGGGCTCATGTCTTATCACCTGGCCTCCTTTGTTATAAAATCTCTTTTCCTCCATTTGGTTGATTGCAAGGGGAAAACCCCTAGTATGAGAAGAAAGGGGAAGGGAGAAAAGGGATAATATGAGTGATTTAGGGATGGGATATGAGGATAGTAAAATTTATGGAGATGGGAAAGGGTCTTAGGGAAGTTTGGAAGTGAAATGCGTGAGGGAAATGAGCTAGGAAATTTAAAAATAGTCCTAGCTAGGAAAATTTCCCAAAATGGAAAAATTGAGCTAGGATTTAAGGTTTGAGACTTGGGAATGGGGAATGAGGAGGTGTGAAGGCTGTGGAGGATGGTTAATAGTGTGAGGGAGGTAAAAAATTTGAGGGGATAGTGAATTTACCTTGAAAATTGTGAAAAGGTGGTCTAGCTACAAAAATGTAGCATGGAGGCAAATGTAGGGTTTTCAGACTAATATTATGAAATTGAACTGCAAGGATGGGTTTTCTAAAGGAAAATTGCTTGTCCAAAGATGCTTGACACATTGAAAACCTTGAGAATCCTTGAGAATTTTTTTTATGCCTCCAGGAGAGAAAATGCATCCTTGTGAAGAAAGCGTAGTGTGGAAGGTAGAAGCACAACATGGTTGCTTTGGCACCAATTTTTTGTGTTTTTGTCTTGAACTTGCTGAATTTGCACTTGATGATGGATGTGAGCTCTTATTCAATCAATTGAATGAAAAAATTATATATTTTTTTTCTTTTATAGCTTTTGGTGGTCATTTTTCTTCGTGGTAGTGGGATGGACCACTACATGTCCTTTTCATTTTGCTTTGTAAAATTGTAAGTTTGACACTTTGTATGCAGATTTTGGAACATGAAGAGCTTATTGCATATTGAAACATGAATTAAATTTTGAAATTAAACTTTATTGAACCAAATTACCTATTACCACTCCTCCAATTGCCATATTTTATGCATGGAATGATAGATTTGGTGAGTAAAACCCTAATGACCTAATGGAGACACTAAACTGAAATGAAATCATGATGGTGATGATTTGAATGATGATGATGATCTTTGAATGATGGTACATTCAATTTTAGTGATGACAAGGACCAGCATGTGAAAATTTTGAAAGGAGTGGAAATAAACCTAAACACACTACCCAGTGACCAAATGTTTATTTGAAAACCTAATAAAATGAAATTTTTTTGACTATGAGACCCTAAAAAAACATGATAAGAGCCCATTTGATCATTGGCGACAGGTTGTATAGAATGACACTAACAGAATCCTAGGTGGCCTCACTGCTGGGTAGGAATGGTTGGAGTGAACTTTTGAGAGACGATGTGAGGTCAGTCATTCTCCTTTTCTTTCCTCACTTTTCCTTCACATTGAGGTCATTGTAGGCGACCAGGTGGTCGAGGTCCATCATTGCTGTTGTCCGAGTGTACTCCTATGTGACCTCAGTGTGAAGTGGGGACAATTGGGAGGCATTTTTGGGAGAGATTTTGTGGGGGTTTTTGTTATCCATTTGTTTCCTTCCTTTATGTTTGCATATAGGTTGCCGCAGGTGCTTGAGGTCCACTATTGTTGCTGTCTAGGTGGACTCCTAGGTGGCCTTGGCGTGGGGTGGGGAGGGTTTGGGGGGAATTTCTAGGAGATTTTTTGTGGGATCTCTTTTTTTTTTTCTCCCCTTTTTCTGTTCATTATGGTTGCCATGGGTGATAAAGCTTTGGTCATTCTTGCTAGTTGGGGGGTGATTACCAACCTCTAGGCGGCCTCAGTGCAATGTGACTTGGCAGGTTGACCCATTTTTTCATTTTTTGGATCTTGCATCCATCATCCATTGCGTTTGATGTCGACATTTATTTTCCATTTCCTTGGCATGTAGTGTGTGTGGGCTTTAATCCATTATTGGGGATGCAATATGTGGAAGGTATAAAATATTTACATGATATTTTTACTTCTCTTTGACTTCATGGCTGTTCAGGATAGTTCTTGGTAAGAGACAGGTTAGGATGGCCTTTCAAGTGGGAGGGTGCTACCTAGTTGATTCTGGTAGTAGTCATATGCTTGTATCAAAGATTAAGCCATGCATGTCTAAGTATGAAGTAATTGAAACTGTGAAACTACAGATGGCTCATTAAATCAGTTATAATTTTTTTATGGTACCATACTACTCGGATAACCGTAGTAATTCAAGAGCTAATACATGCACCAAGTCCTGACTCTTTCGAATGGTTACATTTTTTAGATAAAATTTCAACGCATGCTTGCCCACTTCTTCAATGAATCATGATAACTTAATGAATTTCACAACCCTTGTGCTAGCGATGCTTCATTCAAATTTCGGCCTGATCAAGTTTCAATGGTAGGATAAATGCCTACCATGGTCATGAAGGGTGACTAAGAATTAGGGTTCAATTCTGGAGAGGGAGCTTGAGAAACAGCTACCACATTGAAATAAGGCAGCAGGCACATAAATTACCTAACCTTGACATGGGGAGGTAGTGAAAATAAACAAAAATAATGGGATCATCGAGTCTTTCTTAAATTTTATTATGTTTTTTGGAATAAAACATAGTTCAACTCATAATAATGCAAACAAGACCAAAATAATGATAATCAAAATTTTTATTAATGTACTGTATAAAATTTCCATGCTTGTTTTCATATAGGCAGCGGTCCTGTTTTTATATTAGCTCATTTCCTCACTCGACCGCTACATGACTGTGCATGTTGCCATGGAGTTCACTTGACTCCTCTGAGCGTCCACACTTACATTCACGAATTGACCTGACAGCTCCAAAAGCTGGCCCACACCTTTCATCCATTTTTTTTTGTGCTAACCGTATGCAGTCCACCCAAACTGACCCATCATTCACCAAACTCTACAACCTGACTTGACCCTCCATTTTCCATTGCATTCAGCTTGACCTATGGGCTCATCTATAATCCGCAATACAGTGCACCAAACCTTGAAGACTTATTCATTGATTGAATGCTGCTTGGTTGATTTCCAATCTCATCTGCCTTTTCGCTTCCTTTGCTTGCCATATATATATGGACTCAATCATGTGATGTGGGGGATCCATTTAACCCAATTTAACCCAACACTCCTTCAACCAACACGACTCTACCCACTACACATGTCAGTTGATACACTCTGTGGTGGTCCAAAGATACACCAATGCTCCATATAAATGTCTCTTGGTCACCACTTACACTTCCATCTTAGTACGCCCTTCGTTGTATTTCGCTATGCCTGGTGCCCATGTTGGCCACTGTTAGGTCCCTATATCACTAGTATAGCCCCTTATTATTGTTAGTGTAAACCCCTTATTGTTATTATTGTACCCTTGTAACCCCCATTTTGTTATTATTGTGCCCTTAAATTATTATTGTTAGGTCGGCTAGGATTACATTGTGGCCCACTAGGATTACATTATGGCCACATTGACTCCTATATATAGAAAGGAGGTTTTGTAAATTGTATCATCCAAGAATTTTTCATTTATGTAATGTATTGGAGGTTTCCCCCTCGAAGTGGCTTATTTCTAAGGCGTTGATATCTCTTTTCTTCTATTTTTGGAGCTGGTTACACAACATTTGGTATCAGAGCTTTGGGATTCTAGGGTTTCGCTGCTCCAAACAGGTCATCGTGGCATTTTCGCTATAACTTTTTTTCTACGAAGCTTCAGAAGCTGAAATTTTTAGGGTGCGAAGCTGAAATCTTGAGAAAGGTTGTCTAAAAATTTCAGATCTTGGTTCGCAATATTTGAGGAGATATCATCTGTGGAAGTTAGGTATTTTTTCAGGCTCATAAACAGGTCATCGTGGAATTTGCGCTATAAATTTGTTTGTACGAAGGGTCAGAGTCTGAAATTCATATGGTGCGAAGCTGAAATCCTGAGGAAATGCGTCAAAAAATTTCAGAACTTGGTGCGCAATATTTTTGGAGATATGATCTGTGGAATGTAGTGCTTGTTCAGGCTCCTGAATTTCATCTCAAAGCGGTGATCGTGGGAAAAGTTCAATAACTCTCTCTCTGAAGATTGGATTGGAGTGCCGTCAAAAGTGGTCACAAGTACACAGCCTGTAGTTTCTTCGCTATCAATTTTAGAGACAAAGGACAAAACAGTGACATGTGGCAAGTCGTACAAGTTCGCTCTACTGAACCAGTCCAGAATTAGGTCATTGTGGGAGATTGGACACAACTTTTCTTGGAGCATCAAAATCAAGTCAGACCTGTGGCATTTGAAAGAAGCTGCAGAGGGCTACTACAGGGCTGAATTTCAGATATCGAATATTTTCAAGCACAGAGATAATACAATTTCAATATCGAGCTCCTCAAAGCTAGTAAAAGGTGTGTAATTTTTTTCCGAATTGCATAAGTCTTGTTTGAAGAATCAAGTTGAATTGATTGCAAGGGCCTATTGTAGAATAGATATCAATATTGGAGTCTGAAATGGCCCCTAAAAAGAATTCAACACCCACTAAGCCTTTAGAAGGCTCTACTATTACTCATGAAGATGAAGAATGGCAACATGACATGTCAAAATTACAAGAGCAAATGCAACAAATTTCGCTCTCGCAAAGAACAACAAAAAATGAAATGGAAGTTTTGAAGAAAGGCGTGGAAACTAATATGAATGGTTTGGAAGCTAAGATGGATGGTATGGAAGTCGGCATGGAAGCTAAGATGGATGACATGAAGAATGATCTAAAAGCATACATGGAAGGCTTGATGACAAGCTTAAAACCAGAAATGATTCCTAATGGCGGAAATATAGGAGAAGAACCTCCCGATGAGAACAAAATAAATGTTAATCATGATTCCATAAACTCGAATGTTGGCGGAAAGAACCACCATATTCCAAAAATGGATATGAGGAAGTTTGATGGAAAGGATCCTGTAACATGGATACTACAGATGGAGCAATATTTTGATCTCCATAACGTGAAAAACACGCAAAAGGTACGCATTGCAACTTTACATTTAGAACAAAATACATTTGTATGGTATCAATGGCTTTGCTCCCGTAAAAAAATTGTCACTTGGTCAATTTTATGGAGGAAATGATAGCACATTATGAGGATACAAAGAGCAACACCTTCTTTACCCAATTGATAAATCTCAAACAAAAGGGTTTAGTGGGGCAGCACATTGAGGACTTCCAAAAATTGAATATAAGGGTAACCGATCTTACAGAGGAACACAGGATTGATCTCTTCCTAGGCACTTTAAAGGATAACATCCAACATGAAGTTCGCGTTTTGGAACCTGATTCATTGGAGAAGGCATTCAGGTTGGCAAGAAAAGTTGAATGTAAAATTATGGCGACAAGGAAGCCTACCACTCAATTCTATTAAGAAGGAAGTGTTGCTATGCCTAGATTTCCACAACCTACAAGGTTGACACCACAACAATTGGAAGAAAAAAGAGCAAAAGGGCTTTGCTACGGTTGTGATAGCAAATACACTAAAGGTCATAAGTGTGCTGAGAAGAAATTATTTTACATAGATTGTGAAGAAGAAGAAGAAAATGAACAAGAAGAGGAGATACACCAGGAACCACCCCTAGAAGAGGAAGAAATGAATCCGACCATATCGTGTAATGCACTGGCAGGAATTACCACTCCTCAAACTCTCAAGATAGAAGGAAATATAAAGAAGAAAAGGGTAATAGTGTTGATTGATTCAGGTAGAACCCATAATTTTATTCATTATAAGGTAGCCAAGGAATTAAATTGTTTCCTATACCCAGCACCAGAATGTCAAGTGATGGTTGCAAATGGAGGAACTATAAATTGCTCTGGAAAATGCTATAATATCAAGCTAACCATGGGGGAATATGTATTGACTAGTCCAATGCTTGCCATTCCTATGGGAGGTGCTGATGTTGTACTAGGAGTACAATGGTTACAATCTTTGGGGACGGTAGCTTTTAATTTTCAAGAACTTTTCTTGAAATTTTTTTGAGAAGGAAAGGAAGTCGAATTACGGGGTATTGAAGGGAAGCCAGGAAGGATAATAAGCTCTAATGTCATGACAAAGCTTCTAAAGAAAGAACAAAGAGGCGTAATTGCACAATTATGCTCACTAGAAGTTCCGACATCAAAATCATCTATTTCTGCAGATCTCCAACAAGTCTTGGACAATCATTCCAAGGTGTTTGAAACTCCCAAAGGACTCCCACCTATTCCTGATCATGATCATGCTATTCATTTGATTCCAGGAAGTGTTCCTCCAAACATCAGGCCTTATAGATATCCTTACTTCCAAAAGAGCGAAATTGAACGTATGATTGCAGAATGTTAGAGGCGGGTATAATTCAACCTAGTCAAAGTTCTTTCTCTGCTCCTGTAGTATTGGTACACAAGAAGGATGGATCATGGCGAATGTGTCCGGATTATAGGGAGCTCAATAAGCTCACCATTAAAGACAAATTTCCATTCCTGTGATTGATGAATTATTGGATGAATTACATGGAGCAATTTATTTTACCAAGTTGGATCTTCGTTCAGGATATCATCAAATTAGAATGAAGACTCAAGATATTCCAAAAACAACATTTCGAACTCATGAGGGTCATTATGAATTTTTGGTCATGCCTTTTGGCCTTACCAATGCACCTTCTACATTTCAAGGGTTGATGAATTCCATTTTCAAACCCTTCCTTAGAAAATTTGTGCTAGTATTTTTTGATGATATACTAATCTTCAGCAGGTCTTGGAAGGATCATGTTGAACATGTTGACAGGGTGCTCAAACTATTGCAGGAGAAACAATTATATGCAAAAAAGTCCAAATGTTTCTTTGGAGTACAAGAGGTGGAATATCCGGGTCATATTGTATCTCACGAGGGGGTTAAAGTGGACCCTAACAAAATTAAAGCCATTAAGGAATTGAAAGTTCCCACAACCATAAAGCAGTTGCGAGGATTTCTCGGGTTAACAGGCTATTATCGCAAGTTTGTTAAGAATTATGGGAGAATAGCAGCACCTCTAACAACATTATTGAAGAAATATGCATTTTCATGGACTCCTGAAGCAACTAAGGCCTTTGAACATCTTAAAGAGGCAATGTGCCTAGCACCGGTCTTAGCTACGCCAGACTTCACAAAAACCTTTATTGTGGAATGTGATGCCTCAGGAAATGGAATTGGTGCAGCTTTAATGCAGGAAGGAAGACCCATTGCTTTTGAAAGTCGTCCAATCAAAGGAAAGTATTTACAGAAACCTATTTATGAGAAGGAAATGTTAGCAATATTGCATGCACTAAAGAAATGGCGAAATTACCTAATGGGAAGACACTTCAAGGTAAAAACTGATCATGATAGTCTTAAACACTTTTGGAACAAAGACTATCTTCAGAAGAGCAGCAAAAATGGGTCACAAAGATGTTGGGTTATGACTTTGAAATAATCTACAAAAAAGGAAAGCTTAATGTTGTTGCAGATGCACTCTCAAGAAAAAATGAAGAGGTGGAAGCATTGCTTTGTGCCATTTCTATTATCCAACCAGATTGGATAACTGAAGCAAGAGATGAATGGAAGAAGGACAAAGATGTATGGATACTCATTCAAAAGTTGCAGCAAGATCCTAGTACATCTGATACATTTAGTTGGAAAAATGATTCCTTATGGTACAAAGATCGCTTATATCTTTGTAAGAATTCCAACTAAAACAAAAGATTCTTCTGGAATTGCACACTTCTCCTTTAGGAGGACACTCAGGATTTTTAAAAACTTACCACAGGGTGAAGAAAGAATTTTTTTGGGATGGCCTTTAATCTGATATTCGAAAGTTTGTGGCGGAATGTTTGGTTTGCCAGCAGAATAAAGTGGAAACAATTAAGACCCCAGGACTTCTACAACCTTTATCCATTCCCAGTCAACGTTGGGAGGAGATTTCAATGGATTTTATCACAGGTTTACCTAAGTCCGAAGGAAAGAGTGTCATCATGGTGGTAGTTGATAGACTTACCAAGTATGCACACTTTTGTGCATTATCTCATCCATTTAAAGCAAGTACAGTTGCTAGTACATTTATGGATAGAATTCAAAATCTACATGGAAGCCCAAGGGTTATTGTGAGCGACAGAGATCCCATTTTTACTGGAAATTTTTGGACGGAGTTATTTTCTTGTTTGGGTACTCAATTAGCTCATAGCTCATCTTATCATCCTCAATCTGATGGTCAAACTGAGATAGTAAATAAATGTTTGGAAGGATATCTTCGTTGTTTTGTATCCGATAAACAAACACAATGGGTCAAGTGGTTACCTCTCGCTGAATGGTGGTATAACACTTCCTTCCATACCGCAGCAAAAATGACCCCATTTATGGCACTTTATGGATATCATCCACCATCCATCACATCATCTTTAAGAGAAAATTCAAAGGTTCAAGCAGTGGAAGATCACATCGAGCATCAACAAGAAGTTCTCCAACTCTTAAAGGATAACCCGAATTTGGCACAAAATCGAATGAAACAACAGGCAGATCAACATCGCAGCGAGAGAAGTTTTGATGTAGGAGATTGGGTATTTTTACGTCTACAACCATACAAACAAATGTCCCTCAAGCAAGCTAAGAAGGATAATAAATTATCGCCAAAGTACTATGGTCCTTACAAGGTGTTGCAAAAGATTGGTACTATGGCATACAAATTGGAGCTTCCTGCCTCTTCGCGAGTACATCCAGTTTTCCATGTTTCATGCTTAAAGAAGGTTATAGGAGAAAATCTTCCAGTTCAAACAATATTGCCAGAACTTGATGAGGAAGGAAAGATCATATTGGAACCAGAAGCAGTCATGGAAACAAGAACTCGACAACTACGGAATCGATCAATTTCAGAGTATCTCATCAAGTGGAAGAACTTACCCACTGAAGATTCTACATGGGAGGATGAGAATTTTATACAGAAGCACCCAGAGCTACTCAAGCGTTGAGGACAACACTTTTTTGAAGGAGAGGGGCATGTTAGGTCCCTATATTACTAGTATAGTCCCTTATTGTTGTTAGTGTAACCCCCTTATTGTTATTATTGTACCCTCGTAACCCCCATTTTGTTATTATTGTGCCCTTAAATTATTATTGTTAGGTTGGCTAGGATTACATTGTGGCCCACTAGGATTACATTATGGCCCTATGGACTCCTATATATAGAAAGGAGGTTTTGTAAATTGTATCATCCAAGAATTGTTCATTTATGTAATGTATTGGAGGTTGCCCCCTCGAAGTGGCTCATTTCTAAGGCGTTTATATCTCTTTTCTTCTCTTTTTGAGTTGACTCAATCATGTGATGTGGGGGATCCATTTAACCCAATTTAACCCAACACTCCTTCAACCAACACGACTCTACCCACTACACATGTCAGTTGATACAATCTGTGGTGGTCCAAAGATACACCAATGCTCCATATAAATGTCTCTTGGTCACCACTTACACTTCCATCTTAGTACGCCCTTCGTTGTATTTCGCTATGCCTGGTGCCCATGTTGGCCACCCACATTCATGAGTGTGTATGCATGTTCACGGGTACACCCTTCACACCATGGCATGTGACCATCCACTACATCACCTACACACACCAGAGTTGGGTTCCCAACTCACCCCCTTTAGCTCTTCGGTCTGACATACTCCCCCACCTTGAGCCATTTCCATACCCAAAAATCCGATAGACCTCATAAAATGATCGCTAAACTCTACAATCTTCGTTCTCCAATTCCATAGTGAATCCTCTATTTCCCAACTCATATCCTCTGGTGCATCTCTCCATTTAACAAGAAACTCCCATCGTGCTGCACTCTCGACACCTGTTATACAAGGATCTAGGATCTTCTTCAAAATCAAGTTTGGTTTGTCCGCTATCATATCTGGTCCTCTCAGTGGTGATGTCCTATCAGGACCATTGTTATCAAGTATATATTTCCTTAGCTAATTGATATGGAACACAAGATGTTTCGAACAAATATGGTTTAGAATCACCAATTCATATACAAATTCACCAGCCCACTTATTTATTTGGAATGGCCCCTCATATCTCGTCGTCAAATATATCACAGTCCCCTAAGGTGGATGAAACTGATCTCTGATGATCCTTAGAAAAACCATGTATCCAACATCGAAGTGTGAATCCCTCCTACCCTTATCTACCCATTTCTTCATTCTCCCTGCAGCATCATGCATGTGAATCGGTGCTAAATCAAAGGCCTCCTATCATGCTGTCAATAACCTCTTCGCATGTTTTCTCTTCAAAAATCCTCCTGGTAGTAATGTGTGTGGTGCAACTAGAATTTTTCCATTGACCAACTCAAATGGACTATAACCTGTTGCGAAAATATTCTTCAAGTCGTATCTAAATTGAGCCACATCTAAGAGTTCAGGCCAATTCTTATAATCAACTATGACATAATGTCACAAGTAATCCTCCAACAATGTGTTAATTTGTTCGGTTTTCCCATTTGTCTGCGGATGGTAACTCAAACTCTTGAGAAATTCTATCCCAACTAACTTGAATAAGGTGTTCCAAAAATTCCTTGTAAAGTGTGGATCCCTGTTAGATACAATACTTAGAGGTACTCCCCAATACTTCACAATGTGTTTGAACAATAACTCAATAGGATTCTTAGCTCCAAATGGTATCTTTGTTGGAAGAAAGGTGGCATACTTGGAAAAAAAATAAAAAACAACCATAATGCCATTATAGCCCTACACCATCAGTAACTGAGTGATGAAGTTCATTAAGACACTCATCCACTAGTACATTTGGCGGAAATTTCGACACTTGGTTCCAACACTTTTGACCAAATGTCGGAAATTTCCCCAAATTTTTTCAACTTTTTGAAATCCTGCCCGAAATCGTTGCTATACCGATGTTTAGAGACAAGTGTCGCAATACCGATAGTTAGACAAGGTGTCACAATTACGACATTTGGAGGAATCCGTCGCAATACCAACACTATGCCCCAAAGCATTGCTATTGCGACGGCTTCCTCCAAATGTCACAATTGCAACACTTGGAGTAAGTGTCACAATTGCGACGTTTGGAGGAAGCCGTCGCAATAGCGACGCTTTGGTGCATAGTGTCGGTATTGTGACGGATTCCTCCAAACGTCGTAATTGTGACACTGTGCCCCAAAGCGTCGCTATTGGGACGGCTTGCAAAAATCAAATGCACGGTCATTTGAAATGCGCGCTCATTTGAAATGAAAAAATCAAATGTAAAAGTAAAATGCGTGGTCTTTTTAAATGAAAAAATCAAATGTAACTGAGGAATGAAACTGCTTTCTATGAAGACAAGTCGAGGAATCAACATCAAAAGCTAAGGTCCTGGTCTCGCTCAGCTAAGGGGTGAAATAAGCACAGGTCTGAGGTAGAAATCAAACACAAGGTCACTTCATTGTCTGGGACTGGAGGAATCGGAAGGATATCTTCAATGACATGGGTTGTGTTTTGCAACGTACCTAATGATTGTCCCTGCTCGGTGGAAACAGAGTTACCATAGAAAAGGGTATGGTTTGTGTAATAAATAGTCGAGGTAATGGAAAATTTAGTAGCATCATGGATGCGTGCCTTATAAACATCTCGAAAGAACTGATCACTTCTTGACTGTAACCTCAATTTCTTCTTCCTATAAACATTGGGCAAAGCAATTCGTCAATGGAGCTCGTGGTACCCATGATATGATGAGGGAGCTCTTAAGTCGGGTAAGATTCTCTCTACAGCTACTAGGGACTGTCCATTCATCTACTGTCACCAAGCAGTGGGTGAGGACAAACTCATGCAAGTGCACAATTTTGGAGTATCAAGAAATTTATGGTTGAGGTACTGAGTAAAATGAGAAACACATTGATATGAGTTCATCCAATTGAAGATAGAATAGATCAACTATTTCACACTGTGAAATGTACTACAGATGTAGATCCAAGAAAATCTACAACTTTATAATTCATATTACAGGTGTAGATCCAAAAAAATTGCAATTTTATAACTCGAGAATTGCCAGATCTACAAAGATTTTGGAAATTTAAAAAAGAATTAGCAACTAGTCAATTAGATGGCTCGATCAATACCAGCAAAGAACAAAGATTCAAAACTAGATCCTTAATGGTTGAAAGAAACTATATGTGCACTTGTATGGCTCAAAGAAAACTCCAAATTTATATGGTTATCTAGGCAATTTTACATTGAAGAGCCCTTTTAAATCCAAAATTGAAAACTCATTTTGTTTAGGATCTACAAACATTTTGTAGAATTTACAACAAATATTTCATAGATCTACAAATATTTTCAATGAATTTTAGATATAGAGTATATTACAACAGATCTAGCATTCTTTCGAGTATCTTCCAGTGTTGAATTTTTTTCCCACAAAATAGAGTCCAGGTAGGGATAAAAAGGAAACTTATGAAAAAATCTACGTGGATAAATGTGTCTTATCTCCTTCACCAATCATGCATGCTTTATTTACCACGAACACCTCTGATTTGATATTCATTTGCTGCTTCATCCATTTCACTTAGAAAAAGGATAAGGCTATCCCATGAAGTGCCCCCTTTTTATGTCTAAAACTAACCCAAAGTCCACCCTTATAACCTACCAGCAGGTGCTCTATATGCTGTTGTCCAGCAACTACAGACACATTAGATGAAGAATTTGAGGATGGATCAATAGAAGAGTTCACAAAAGCACATAAAGGAGAGCCCTGTGTTGGGCATAATTAAAGAAATAACAATCTATAAAGCTACACTCCTCAGAGCAACCATGGAGTGAAGAGTCAAAGACAAGAGAACCATTAGCTAAGGTTGTTGTAAGGTTTTTGTATACTAATTTCATTTGGTTGTTGTATATTTCTTGGAAAGGATATTAGAGTGCCTTTTTCAAAGTAAAACCTGCAGGCATTTTACATCTTAGGAGTTGTAATCTGCTACTTCTAGTTTTTCAACAAGTTGCATTTCTAGATTTCCTCCTGGAGTTTTTCATTTCTGCGCTTTTGTTTTGAATGGGAAATTTCCCTTGAAATGTTTGTTAACCTTGTGAACTAAATTCAGTTATGCAACATCCTTATTCTTGTAGGGAATTTTATAGGAAGAGGAGGTTGTATTCAGCCTCTCTGCAAATTGAATCACTAGAAATATTAACTTGACTGAGTTAAATTATCTTAGCAATGTTGTAATTTAGTAATATGGATTTTCATCTTACAGGGCACTGGGTTCTGCTGGGAACATATTTTCCACAAACGAAAAGGAATTTGCTTCACTTGTTGGACCTGGATCACCATTGGAGATGAACGAGCGTATTGCAGAACTTGGAGCTGGGGTTTTTCTTCTAGTATATATTAAAATTGTGTTGCCATCTATTAGTTGTTTTGAGCTGCTGCAAACTCTCTGGAATTGAAATGGTAATGCTAATAAAATACAAATTGCAGGTAGTGACTCTTAGAAGAGGCCCTTCGAGAAGCATTGTTTACAGGCAAGATATTAGTACTCAATTAAACATTCATATTAGGTCCGGTCATCGGCAGGGTAAGAACATGCCAGGTAACTTAGGTCTTGCAATATGTGCCAATAACTATCTTTTCAACTGTACTAAATGCATTACATATGCAATAATCTTATTTCAGAATAGAAGCTTGTTGTGCCTAATTTTTGTATTACTTTATTTTGTGTTGTAACATTCCAAGGGTGTGTAACAGACCCACATTTCCATAGATTCCATATTCTTATTGACTGTAGCTGAGATTTTATGGATTATAATTGAGACTATGTATTTATGATTTTAAATAAAAACATTCGTGTTGTTTAGCAGCTTGTTTCAAGGAAGGGGAAACAGGAACATTTTTATTTGTTGTCTCGATTATTGATTTTATTTTGTATAGATGTAAATTCATGTTGTCATCTTTTCCTATTACATTACCAAATAATTCATATAGATATAAATATATGCATATATGTATATTTGAAGAATGTGTTGTGGTAAGAGTAGTACAATGAATGTGAGTAGCTAACTGGTTGTTTCATTTTTTAGTTAATACCACCTGCCTTCAGCAGTCTAACGAGGAAGATGCAATGGCTAGAATATGACTTTTTCCCTTATGAAGCAAACTTGATGAATCTATGCATTGACTAGTTATTAAATTACTATCTGCAAGGAAATATCTTTGTATATATTACACAAATTTGGTTTGAAAACCTCATTTGGTGGAAAACCATTTTTATGTGACGATTATATTACTTGGATTGTGCATGAAATGATTCATGTTTACAATTTTGTTAGATATTACGACAGCTGAAGCATGAGAATATCATAGAGATGCTAGATGCATTTGAAATTCCATAGGAGTTTTGTGTTGTGACAGAATTTGTGTAGGTATTTATGATTGTATTATAGCATGTGTGTACTCTTTTATCTTTCCATTTTGAAGTATATCAGTATTAAAATTCTTCTCCGAAAGCATTTGATATAGATCATAAACTTATAAATGATTTTGATGATAGGGTGAACTATTTGAGATTCTTGAAGATGACAAATGCCTTCCTGAAGCACAAGTTCAGGCTATTGCTAAGAAACTGGTATTTTAGTCTTTATTTTATGCATTTGTAGCTGCAATTCAATTTGTGTGTGTGTAGGTTTTCTCAGTGTTTTTAGTGGTTGGATTAATGATATTTTGGATTAAGCGTGAATTATTAAAATCTTGTTTCACTGTTTATTATTATTTTTTGAAAATCCTTAGTTTTAGGACAAAAATTTCGTTCATGAATCTACCTACAATTTGATGAGGAATGTGGGCATAAAGGGGTGTTTGTGATGAAGAGTCTGCTAGGATTATATAAGTATATTTTTGGAGTTAGGTTAGATTGAGAATTTGAGGGGTAGTTGTGTCCTGTTTGGGAAGGCTTGGACTATCTATAGGTTTAGTCACTGCATTCGACATCATTTATTTCGAAAGAATTCTAATTTTACTAAATCTAAAGGATTGGTGAATTTAATGGTGAACTGATGGTGGATTTTACAAGTTTACACAAAATATACATTCAAAATGGGAGCCAACATGGCCTTCCTATTTGTCACAGATCATTGCTTAGTGATTGCAAATATTTATTTTTGAGCCATTTGTAAGCCTTTGGAATTATATACACTCCTTAGTATTGTATTCACTTTGGATGATTCATTATAAGTAAGTTTTTGATGCATTTATTGGTACTATTGATAGCTTCTAAAACTTAGATTTTGACAAGGTATTTTTTGAAATTAGAGCTAAGAAATTTTTGGTTGCTTAATGATGTGAAGAATATATCTCCTAGGGCATACTTTGGCCTCATGACAAGGTTAAGGTTCCCTTTTATTTTTGGATCTTTATGTTTTTAGTATAATATAAAAGAAAATTGTTTCAAAGTTCAAAGTTCAAACACACACACATATAAGGTAAGCATCTTGTGGGATATGCTTACCTGAAGTTCCCTCCACTATCTTTGGCATATTTAGAATCATTAGAATCATCATCCACTACCCTTAATCCATCAACATTCCCATCAATTTATGAAATCAATTCTAAACTTCAGTTTATACCTACCCTTCCCCTCCAACTTATCACTCCTGCTTCTCCATCAACAGCTCCTCTTTCTACAGATTTGCCCCATGAGGCTATGTTTACAGAATAGATTTGTAAAGTGAAAATTCTGTCAATATAATATTATTTTATGATAAACTGTATGCTTATCTATCCGTGGGCGTTCTTAACAACAAAGTTATAAACTTTATTATGACTTGTCCTGTACTGTTCCTCTTGCATACAACTTTATGGTTTATTTGAGGGCCTCTCTGATGATATGCAAATAATTGTGCATATTATTGTCATTTTTTTACCATAATTTGGCCACTGTAGTTGTCCTTCAGTTGTGTTGTACTGGGCATTGAAATCAGAGTGCCCGAAACATGAAAAATCCACGGAAATTTCTTGTTTCTCACTGTGTTTTAGTTCTTGTCAGTATGTGTAGTGAACTTCAGTAATGTAATGACTTCACTGCTAAGGTTTAGCATCGTAGTTCTAGTGGTTAGCCTATATTTTCTGAATTTAATGTCTATTTTTCTCCAAGAAGGGTTCTTGGTATATGAATGCAACTCTATGTGCAGCTGTAATAAAGAATGCCCAAACTGGGTGCTGCAGAAGGGAGTGCAAGTCAGAATTGAAGTGTATAAAACAAAGCATAAGGTGTTATTTTTCTTTTATTGAAGTTCTAGTATTGGTAGTGCATTAGGAGTATTGAAATGTAATCATGGTCTAGAATTTAAATAACTTTACTTGTTAATGTCAGACACATTTTTTCAAAAAGCAAAAGCTTGGTTTCAAAATTATCAATAAACCAAGGTGCAACAAGACCCCAATTCTGTTTCAATGTTTTGGTCTGTCTTTCTGTTTGATTTTAGGGCTAGGTAGTTAGAAATGCACAAGCAATTTCATGTGGGACATTCATTTGTGAATACCTTGGAGAGGTCTTAAATGATCAAGAAACAAATAAAAGAGGAGAAAGGTAATTTTTTATCTTGTATTAAATTCTTTTTTCCTATTTCTTCATCATAAATGGTTCTCTAACTGAATGCACCTATTGCTTACTGCCACTGCTTTTCTTGTTTGTTCTAAATTACTACTATTTAGGTATGACAATGAAGGTTGTATCTATCTATATGATATTGATGCCCATATTGATACAAGTTATTTGATTGATGGTGTACAACCAGATCTGATATATTTTGAATTCATTGCTGATCTGTTTCCCATGGAAGCAGATAACAGTGTGAATTGCTTGTAATTCATACTGTATACTATTAAAAGTATAATTTTTCTAGCTGAAAGAAAAAAGATGAAGTCCACACTAAGGAAACTACTTGCCACCAGAAAAAGGTAGCTATTATAAAATATACATAGAGAAAAAGGAACCATCAAAGAGGAGATGAATGGTCACATAAAACTACACCAGTGAAAAACACTCAATTCCCACCCTCTGTAGTCAATGCCCAAAAGCACAACAATATTTTTCAGCAGAATTCACAATCGTAGGAGCAGCCAACGTTTCTTGCTCCCAAGTTATATGTTCAGATGCATACAAAGCTCTCATTGCAGAGTGATATGCATGAAGTTCTAATTTATGTACTTTTGCTGCTCCTTTCTCTTCAGTCAAAGATTTATCTTGCCTCTGGTTTGGACATTCACATGAAGACATAGCATCATCGAAAGAGCTATAGACTATAGGTCTTGATGAATGCTTTTGATTTGAACATAAAATATCATTTGACATATAGCTACTACTACTACTAGCAATAGAACAATGACAACTCTTAGCTTCCTCAATTGAACAATTTAATCTGTCTTCAAATGAAGACATGCATACACATTCCTCACCCACATGTTTTCTGGGGAAAGGAAAGGTATCTACCTTTTCTAATAGAGGACGTGATGACTCTCCCACTACCTCATGGTTCCTAGATTTCTGGATTGCTCTCCTTTTCTGAGGAGCAGCCTCCATGTTGAAGAAATCTTCCTTGTATGTAGATTGCATTTGAATGCCTGGTTTTCTCTTTGTAGCCTTTAAAGAGACATGAGATGTCAAAGGGTTGCACAAATAGGAATCTTGTTTTTCTTACTATAGCACTTAGAAGGCCTGTAATAGCAGTTACATACAGTATCAGCTATGTAACAGAGGTAGTGTCATCCATCAAGACTGTAAAAATGCTAGGCTTGGGTTGAATTGGAATTTGTATTTTAATATCTTGCATTTGACATAAAGGTAGTAATTCCTTCCAACCATGGTCCAATTGTCGCTACCAGTCCCGGTCACTAATTCATCAAATGCTTGCTCAAGGACTGCAAAAATATTAGCTGTGAATATGACATTAATCTTACGAGCTTTTCCTAGAGGATGAAATGTGTGTAACTGACAAATATCCGTTTCTACCAAAGATCCTGTATTTGGTTCTTGGTTGTTGGAACCTGATGGAGGTAAGACCCACAGTCCCGGTTTTTCAAAACTTTATTGCCCAATCAATTTCACAATCTGGGCAAAGTCAACCCATTCTCATTTCTTGAACTGGAAAATTTAATAAACCTCCAAACCAAAGTCTAGCAATTCACAATAATCTCAATTGGAAATTTCAATACTGTGCGGAACTAATTCACTTTCCTTCTTAGGTTCTAAAACCCTCATTTCGTATAGCATGCCTTTGTAATAAGATCTGAATTTCATAAAGGTTCATTTCATAATGGTGATCAAATGAGCTTTATTATAAAGTTCATTTGTTAACATAGGCCCACGCACTTATATCCACTTACGACAAGTCTCCCCCTTTTATCACCTATGCTTTCACCCACTATATATATATATATACCTATATGTTAACTATTCTTTGGTTACGAATCCAATTCATAACATAACAATGCCGTTCATAACACACATAACCAACTGTTGATTAGACCCCGTAGTGCATTTAACATACCCTTTCATTAATCGTCGCCTCCATCCTACAGCTGGAAGGCTATCGCACTACCACTCCATCATCCGACGGTAGTCACACGACCTAGCTACACGGAGGTTAATTATCCAAACGCGTGCGATATATATGGTATCACAAAACCGCTCAATTACATGTGTCCATCGCCGGAGTATATCACGTTGTTTTTATCAAAAAAACTCACCACCTTCGACCTCGAGCGATACTGTTGGGTTTGGATTTAAAAACTGCCTTTACTGTTCAATGATCATGGTTCCACTCCTTTCCTTCAGGGTTCCATCGCTCCATAGTTGAACAACCCTCGCCAATTTACAATCCTCCTTGGCTTCGGATTACGGTTCTCAATGTTGGTCCAATTCATGCATCGACCACGCTATGTTGTTCCAACACGGATGACCTCATCCACGAGAAGTAGTTGTGATGCAATTATAGGGCCATAATTTATAATCTGGCGCTTGATAGAGTAGTTGCTGAAAATTCCTCTAATTATGGGTCCATCGGTTCTCTTGTATGATGATTTAAACCAACAATATTTCCTTTGTCATGCTCCACCTATAGTCCAACCAAGACGTCTTGAGTATCTAGTCCAGAATTTTCTGCCAGAGTCTTAGGCATAACTGAAATCGCATCAGCAAAGGCTTCAACTCCTCCCCACCACAAGCTAAAACCAATATCTCCATATTGCACCTCTTCGCTCTCCTCAAAGCTACAATCCCTTCTCTTGCAAGAAGATCGAGTGACATAGGATATATTCCCTTTTGATTGATTACAACAAAATTGTTGTCAGTGCCATCACAAACTTTCTTCTTCAGGTTAATGATCTTTTCAATTTTCTCATCTACTTGTCTTCTTTCTGCTAAAACCATTTTCTCCCTCTGCTCTGCATTTGAATAAAATAAACCTGCATTTAATTCACTCTTTTCATATTCTAGAGACATTGCAGGTCAATTCATTACATTTTCGAATTCCTGTTGCCGTTTATCGAATAACCCATACTGCAATGATCGTGGGCTATTTCATTTTTTTTTATAAAAATTTAACCTGCCATCACTCGAACGATGTCGTTTGCGAATGTATATCTGAGCCCTGATTGATATTTGCATCAGAATAAAATTATTGATGATGTGAGACAAGCCCTCACAGCAACATCTGCTAATGGGCATTCAGAATATTTTCATTTTTTTTTTAAATTTGAACCTGTTGTCGCTCTTCTAATGCGCTATAAGCGTCGGTCTTCGTAAGTTTCAGAAGGCCGATGTTAGATTTTAAAAAAAAAATTACTATGCCATCGAAAAAGCGACATTTTCCAATGTCGGAAGAGCGACGTTCCCAAAAGCGACGTTTCCAAATGTTGGAAGAGCAACACCACTAGCGTCAAAAGAGAGAATTCTGCTCAATGTCGGTATTGCGACACCTAAAAGTGTGGTTAGCCATAATTTCGATCTTCCGCACTATACGAGCGTCGATATTGCGACACTTTAGAAGTGTCGTTAGCCATAACGTCGGTGTTGTGACACTTCACAAGCATCGCTAGTGCGACACTTTATAAGCATCGGTATTGCGATGCTTTTGCAAAATGTCGGAACAAGTGTCACAATACCGATGCTTTATGGAAGTGTCGAAAGACCGACGTTATTGCTAACCACACTTTGAAGTGCCTCAAACTGTCGCTCTTGCAAGGACTATGTGTCAGAAAACTGACAAATTGGCCATCGAAAATTGGGCAAAATTTACTAGTGATCCATGGTATATCTAGAATCGACAAAGGCTGCAACAAACCTCCCTCTCTTAGTATATGATTTGTCTTATTGAAAAATTATGCATGTGTACATACTCCTCCACATCTTACTGTTGGGTGAAACTATTTTTGTTTAATTCTGTTGTAGTACTTGCCCAACCATTTAATTTGTCAATATAAGGTTCGTAGGCTTACGAAGCACATCCACTATATATGCAGGACCGAAGTGGAACTAATCTAATCTAATCTAAATTACTGAAATCAAATTAATCTAGGAAGGCATTGAAACATTAACTATGAAAGCAGGAAATTGCATAAAGGAAAAGCAATACAACATGTGAAGAGTTGAATGACAAACAACATATGTGAGCTCACAAAAATAAATCTATCTCAAATTACATTACAAGAATCAAATGAAAAATCATGAAAGCATACAATAAAAGAATATGAATCATAGTTAAGAATCCCCTTCTGCTAATTACAAGACTATCTCTCCAAACTCAAAAAAACTAATGAACTAATGAACTAATGAAAATGAACAGAGAGCACTCTCTTATATACATGAAGAGGACAACCATCTCATTCTCAACCACTCTCAACTACTTTCCCATTATTACAAGACATGATCCCTTTGAATCCTCCACACATCTCTCACATATCTTGAATAAGATATGCCAACCAAATCCTTCATGATCTTCTCCTTAGGAATAGACTTGAATAATTATCTCCTTAATATGGTGGAGGATATATTCCAGAATTCTCTTAGAATTAATCCTTCACATATCTCCTACACATTACAAAGCTCACACATTCTTGAGATATATATAAAAACATGTATATTTTCTAATATTTAATCATAAATTCACTTATAATAAAAAAATGAATAAAGTGGAAAATAAGAAGGTGAAACCCAAATGTATTTATGAAAATGATATAATGAAAGGTTAATGGGATGATGAAAGGTAAGGAATAGTGAAGGGAAAGGTGGATGAAATATGACATTTCTGAGTCCCAACATCTCCCCCCCAACTGAACTTGTTGCATGTCCTCATGCAACCATGCATGGATCTCTTTTAAGAACATTTGGCATCTGAACTTTGGCTTTACATGATGATGAATGTTTCTAGGATATGTGAAGGACATGAGTAACAACTTACATTTTCTTATGGTTGGTTCTTGTGTGACAACCATGAATACAAAGAATGTTGGTTCTTGTGTTAACAACATTCATTTCATTTTTGTTCTCTTTTCTCATGGTTGGTTCTTGTGTGACAACCATGAATACAAAGAATGTTGGTTCTTGTGTTAACAACATTCATTTCATTTCTATTCTCTTGTTGTAAACACTCACTAGAAATCATAAGCTATCAATGTGCATAAGAAAGCCCTTTTGTAATATTCATGAAACATGCCAATATGTATATTAATGTGTATGAAGCAAAGTGCAACAAAGTATCATTGGAAAAGAAATGTTGGTGAATTGTAAATGAGATAAAAATGGAGTGATAGTGGTGGAGAAATGGAATCATGGTAGTGAATATGTAGTGAATATAGTCCCCCCCCCTCCCCAACTGAATTTTTTGCATGTCCTCATGCAACTTGGCGTGGGTCATGAAAGGAAATGGAGCATGATGAGGGAATTTTCCAAAATATTCAAGTCATCATATAAGGAATTGCATGATTAAAGATTAGAAAACAACATACTTCCACTTACCCAAGAATGATGAACTATGCAATAGGAATGTAGATCATGAAAACGTGACTAGTGTTGTAGCTACAATTGCTGTAACTGCTAGATCAGAGAATATGTGACTGTGGCTGTTAGAACCTAGAAGGTTTTACTGCAGTAGAATCATGAAAATGTAACTGTGAATGCTAATGTTGCTGTAACTGGATCCTGGGAAATGAAGGAATCTGAACTGCTGATGCTGAATCATGGAAAAGATAAAGGCTAAAAGTGAAACTGTAGTACTCTCATAGATCAGAATTCATGCTATTGTAACTTCTGAGGGAGTCGTGAAAAAGTGTATAGTCTTCACCTGCTACAAAACTTGATGGTACAAGTCTAATCATGCGAAAGAATGTGTTGATGTCGAGCATGAAGAGAAATCATTGGATTACTAGCCATTGGTGAATGTCGTTAACCAATGCAAGACAAACTCACCATTGATGTTAATGAGTGCCAAGGTACCTGAGTACATCTTGCGAAATCCGAATAGAGGGCTTGACGACGAGCCATTTTCAAGATCTGATAATCAAGGGACATTGATTTATTCCCATGATTTTCAGCAAGAGAACTTTCCATTAAGGCATGCAAGTCTCAAAGTACCCAAAAGGAACTCTAATCTATTTCCTAGATAAGGTGCTGAGATTGATGGGGCAAGACTTGTTGAAAGGTGGGCCTTAAGGAATCCCACATTAGTCAACGCGTGTTTGTACAAAGAGATTTGGTAGGACTATAAATGGAAAGAACTCACGGACAAGCAGTGTGGATCAACATGGCGAGGAAAGCAAGGCAATGTAATTATGGAAAGGGGAAAATGGGCTTCAACACAAGGATAGTCAATCGGCTTTGAAGGAGAAATGTTACAGTGTTATATCATGGATAATGGAAAAAGTGGAAATGTTGGTGCATCAGCATGGTCACTGTGTAACAACAAACATCAAGAGGCGCAAAAAGTTTCTGGATAATAGCAAAATTTATGATGTTTATGATGAGTTATAGCTCCTTCAAGCTGTTTATGAAAGCATGTTTCTCAAAAAGTTCTGTGATATTTGAAAATCACTTCAGTAGAAAAATGTGATCATTTCCGAAACCTGAAAAAAACTTAGTACAAATCCTGTATGAAAACTTCGTGAGAGAATTGTAAAACGTAAGATGAGAGAATAAGCACAAATGCAAGCGAAAGAAAGAAAGTGTGTGTTAACCTGTCTCCCGTGCTGATTTCATCATCGATGGCTGTCAAAGTGAGTTCAAGAAAACAAATTAGTTTTAAGCGTAAAAACATGCATACATATTGTTTTCAGGAATTTATTAAAAGGTCCATTTGAAATTTTCATGGTTTTGTTTTTTTATTTATTTATATTGATAATGCACACCAAAAGAAAAGGCAAAAAGAGAAACAAAACAAGAAAAATTAAAGTTAGATCTCCATTTCTTGGCATGCTTTGCAAAGTGTCGCAATACTGTCTCGATGCTAGAAAATATTCAGTTTCTTGCTGATTCATGTTACTAAAGCTCTGAAAGTTAAATCAGTTTCTTAGATGCACCATTTAATTCATTCAAACAATTGGAAGCTCGCATCGATTTGCTGCAAGATTGGACCTGTACATTGTTAGATATAGTTGATTATTCAAAGAATCCAATTGTAGCATTTCTAAGTATCCAGTAACAATCATAAAGCAGTGACAGATAATCCAATCAGCGTTCTTAAGTATCCTGGCATCATGAACATTAGTGTAATGAAGCAGTGTGCAAAATGGAGATAGTGAGAATAAAAAAATAGTCAGCTTGTGGCATAAAATCCAACATAAGCATATAAAGCTCATGGGCTAGCTTCGTTCTGATGAAAAATCTTTTTCAAGTCAAACATTTCTTCTGAGTTCCTGGTGTCAGCATGCCACCTCTAGGCGTAAAATCCTGAAAGAAAAATGTTGAAGTCTGAATTGAAAGTTTGAACTCATTGATTGAGAGTCTTGTAGCTATCA
Organism: Pinus albicaulis; assembly: GCA_034641835.2. Classification (NCBI taxonomy): domain Eukaryota; kingdom Viridiplantae; phylum Streptophyta; class Pinopsida; order Pinales; family Pinaceae; genus Pinus; species Pinus albicaulis. The sequence goes on from CM076570.1 coordinate 544,600,691, forward strand.
CAGACACATTGGCATCCACGTCTTCACTGTAAAGAAGTATGCGCAGCCCACTTGCAATTAAACAACGATAGACTGGCAACCCCATTGTGGCAGAATCGACCCAATTAAGGATATTACTGCAATGGGCCCAGCTGTGGTTTAAGTGCGTTACATTTACATGCAGTGCTTTCTGATCTTCGGGCATAGTCATCGATGCAAGGATCGGATTTGCATTCTGGGTAGATTAATATTTAGGCAGGCAGATCAGAGCATAGATATTGTTTATGTTAATTCATAAACAATAATTTCTCTCCTCGGTCATTCTTCCAGGAAGACACCTGGCCTCCAAACAAGTTTACCTTTTGAGACTTCTTTATTAGTGAGTGATTCCCTTTCACCTCACTCATCAACATGAGAGAGCAGTAAGGAGAATAGATCTTGCTCCTGAGAAGCTTTTCCCTCCTTAACACAATTTTTCTCTTTGTGAAGAACATCGTCAATTTCTTTGCGAATGTCATTTGTTGCATGTTTCGCTTTATTATATCACGTACTGGGTAGATCTATGGGAGTCTGCAGTAATCCTTTCTCCAGCACCATATAATGATGCGAAAGCCTTTCTACATCGTCAGGGTCTGTTATGGTAGTGAACAAGTCACAAGCTATAGAGAAAGCATAGTGTTTCATTACTGCATAATTCAAACAATAGCGTTGGATTCAACTGATATCATTCCAAACAAATGATGCTTTCTGCACTTGGATCAACGTTGATAGCAATTTATTTCTCAATGCTAACAAGTCTACGGTTCAAACACTGATATCAGTGTGATTTTCCAGAATTCATATCGATTCATATGAATTGAACCCAATAAAATCATCCATTTCACATGTATTTGGTAGCGCAAATGCATAAAAAAAAAACGCATTACCTCAAATTCATCGCCTGAAGTGTAATAATCTGGCTCAGTCAATGTTCAATATCTTTTGACTGTTGCTTCAGGGCTGAAAATATTTTTGTTTTAAGAGAGTTGCCAGAAAAGGTGTCAGCAGCACAAATGACAGTCAATTTACCACTTGAATGCATTTTCAAGGTACTCACCCATTCTCTCCAAGTTCGAACATGTAGTGGCCATCCTTCTTGTCACTATGCCATGGTGGTGAGCCAGTGCAGGAGTCCTCTTCTTTAGGCTTTATATTGGAAGAGATAGACCGACTATTTTCTGAACCTGAGGCAGAGGGTTCCGTCCCATCTATCAAAGGGGCGCTCTCCCCTTCATCTTTATTTTCGATACAAAAATGTTTATGAGTAAATACCAGTGTTGGCTAGACCTGAAGCTGTAATGGAAGGATGTCCCACGATGATGTTAACTTGCGGCACTTCCTGGGGTTTTCATCGAGCATATATGAGGAGGACGATGATATTTTGCAACACAAGCCATGGTGGATGCTTTATTGGGGAATTTTGACAAGTCTTCCACCCATATAATCTATTCAATGCAACCAAAAAACTTGTGTACATCGACTATCTCATTTTCACCACCATCAATAGATGCCTATTCATTTTTGTTCTGCCCACATTGCCATGTAGCAGACCAAACTAGTCCCTAGTCCACTTAGTGCACAATAATCTAATAAAAATCAGAGCCATTCCATTCCAATCCAATCCATCAGGTAATCACCATCTCAATTTGGTAGGGAAGTACTTATCAACGAGTGAATGATAATATGGCTTCACTTCCTCCACATCAATTCTAACCTTACTCTTGCTGTATAAGTTATATTTATTGAATATTTTAACCCACTTGAGCATCTCCTTATCTTCATCATTCAGCAAGTGCATGTATGCATCTTCATGACGCAGAGAGTGAAATCTTATGATGAAGAGAGTTGCAGGACGTAATGTTGCGTTATTCATTTTAGCCACCAGGTACATATACTCATCATGACCCCATGACATAAGAACGTTGTCCAGTCCAAATTTTTCAGAGTACAGCCCGTATTTTGCGTTATATTTTGGGTTGTGAAAATCTGGATTTTCCTTGAAAAATTCGTGGTGAACAATGGTTTCACTGAAAGCGCATCCCAAAGGAAACCTGCCTTATAAAGATAGCAAAAGTTGTTAAAATAATTCTAATAATATCATGCTACAGTGGTTTCACTACCTCTTTCTACTGGATATGCTTCCTCCAAGAGAAACGATGGAGAAAAACACACAACCAGTAAGGAAGGGATCTGTCTAATAAGCAACAGCATCATCATTTAATCTCAATAAAGTATGCCAACTGATAGAAGATTTAGGAAATCCAATCCATAAAAATAGTTATCTGACAATGATATTGATGGGATTTCGTTCCTATCATCTTGAGATGCCAAAGATAGTGTAACAACCTGTGGATTTTGGTCGATATTTTTCAATCAACATCCGCATAGTATCCCAAATTAGGTGTGAGAATTAATCACGGGGGAAAATTCCAGCTTTCGAAATATGCAAACAAAGAAATAAGAATTATCTTTTACTTTATTGCGGTTTCATTTTTTTGCTGCTCATCATTTTGGTTTGTTGTTGCTAGTTGCAGGTTTATGAATAGTGGGCGGAGAGATGGCATCGCTACAACTTGTAAGTCCAATGAAACTCACAGTTATCAAAACGATGAACCTGGGAAATTTTAGATTTAATTTTTTTGCATATTTTATCATCTAATTGCTTGCTACAGGTTTTAGTATGCCCAGAAAACGTAATCAATTGCAAGCTAGACACAGTTTCAGTGACTGTTCAGATAAAAACGCTAGACACAGTTTCAACGACTGTTCAAATAAAAACTCAGTTTGTTTTTATTCAGATTCAATTCACGCTTTATTAAAAAAAAAAATTAGCAAATGGAGAAAAGAAAAAAAATGATTTTCAAATTAATGATAAAATCGATTAGGCATATTGCAAAACAATTTTTTTTTTTTTAAATTCCTGAAATTAGTCTAAATCATTCTTATTTTCTAATCCTCGCAATCGCACTAAGCGTGGAGGAAAGCATACTTATTCTAGGTAAAAGAAAAATTGAGAATGAAAGAAAAAACTGAAAATGAAAGCCTACCTACTCTATACTAATTAGAATTTAAAAATTAGTTACGTATAATTAAACTTCCAATGAAGCCACTCACATAGCAGTAACAACAATATATTCAATAGCAATTGTTCAAATGAAAAATGAAAATATTCCAGAGTGAATGAGTCTAGTTGCTAAAACTGAAAATCAACTAAATAAAAATAAAATGATGAATCTAATCTAGTACTTACCTGGAACCAGTGTTCGATAAGGCTTTGACAGGCACAATTTCTCTTACTTAGATCATGTTGTAACTCCTCTTCTTCTTCCTCGATCTCCTGTTTGAATGATTGTTCACCATCAAATGTGCAGGATTCTTCAGATGTTAAATCTTTGTTTGTTTCTTGGGGAGTAGTTGAACCTTTAATTCTTGTCAAGATCTCCTCTTCCAAGGAAAAGGAGATCCCGACTTCTGCTAGGATCTGAGTGAGTAGTTCCAAGCTAAAACTCATTGTTAAACCATGTTTGAAAGTGGATTCTTACTACACCCAAAACTTAAATCTAAAAAGCTTAAATGAAAACAAACTACTTGCGTAAATAAAAGCACTCATGCTAAAACAGATAAAAAAACACTTTTCACAGTTGCGGAAATCAAACACACTTACATAAATTGAAATTCACACTTGCAGAATTTCAAAATCACACTTGCAAGAATTGAATTCACACATTGCATAAATGTAAACACACCCTACATGCCCTGACCCATATGAGGCCGAGCCCGTTACAGTATGTCAAACGATGCGTAGGCTGTTCCCCACATCTTACAACCCTGACACCTCGGAGTTAGGAACATGTCTAAACACACTTGCATGAAAAAATCAAACTGAACTTCAATCCATCGTGCTTCCCCGACAACGGTGCCAAAATGTTGGGTGAAACTATTGTCGTTTAATTCTGTTGTAGTAATTTCCCAACCATTTAATTTTTCAATCCGAGGTTCATAGGCTTACGAAGCACATGCACTATATATGCAGGACCGAAGTGGAACTAATATAATCTAATCTAAATTATTGAAATCAAATTAATCTAGGAAGGCATTGAAACATTAACTATGAAAGCATGAAATTGCATAAAGGAAAAGAAATACAACATGTGAAGAGTTGAATGAAAAACAACATATGTGAGTTCACAACAATAAAGATATCTCAAATTGCATTACAAGAATCAAATGAAAATTCATGAAAGCATACAATAAAAGAATATGAATCACAGTTAAGAATCCCATTCTCCTAATTACAAGACTATCTCTCCAATCTCAAAAAAACTAATGAACTAATGAACTAATGAAAATGAAGAGAGAGCACTCTCTTATATACATGAAGAATACAACCATCTCATTCTCAACCACTCTCAACTACTTTCCCATTATTACAAGACATGATCCCTTTGAATCCTCCACACATCTCTCACATATCTTGAATAAGATATGCCAACCAAATCCTCCATGATCTTCTCCTTAGGAATAGGCTTGAATAATTATCTCCTTAATATGGTGGAGGAGATATTCTAGAAGTCTCTTAGAATTAATCCTTCACATATCTCCTACACATTACAAAGCTCACACATTCTTGAGATATATATAAAAACATGTATATTTTCTAATATTTAATCATAAATTCACTTATAATACAAAAATGAATAAAGTGGAAAATAAGAAGGTGAAACCCAAATGTATTTATGAAAATGATATAATGAAATTTTAATGGGATGATGAAAGGTAAGGAATAGTGAAGGGAAATGTGGATGAAATACGACATTTCTGAGTCCCAACACTTACCTCATATTTTCCTAGAAGTATCCTCTCTCCAATAATGCCATAGAAATATGTTTCCCTAGGTGGCCAGCCCAAGCTGAGATGTGACACTCCTTCAGAAGGTGCATCCTAAGTACTCATGAATTTGGAATGTAAATTCGATCCCCATAGAACAAGAGTCCATCCCGCAAGAAAAACTTATGTGTCTTCCATTCCTTTACCAGTTTTGGAATGATATTTTCTTGTGTATCTGTTTCCACACTAGATTGAATTATATTTTTCATCTCCTCGGTCATGTTGACTATACTCCTCATTCTCTCATATGGATCTTCCCCATCCAGTGTTGCTAGTTATCCCTTTCTACTAAGTGCATCTGCAACAGCATTGAGTTTACCCATCATGTACTCAAGGGTCAAGTCAAACTCTACCATAAAGTATTTCCAATGAGCTTATTTCGCTGTCAGCTTCGGTTCTAATGAAAAAAAACTCGTCGCAACATTTTCAGTATTGAAATAAAAAGGATTTCAAGCCAAATAATTTCTCCAAACATGAAAAAAATGAATGATGGCAGTCATTTATTTCTCATGGACCAGATACCGTCACTCTATATCATGCAACTTCCTACCCTCGTACGCCACTACATGCTCATCCTGCAATAGAACCCATCCAATTTCAAATTCTGATGCATCATTGTGGACCCCGAAAGGTTTTTCTAAGTTAGGAATTCATAGTATCGGTGTTGCTACGATCCTTCTCTTCAGATCCTCAAAATCATGAAGAAAATTCTCTCTCCAATTCCATCTCTTCCCCTTATTTAAAATGTCTTTCAATGGTGTAGTTATCTCGGAATACCCTTCTACAAACTTTCTTTGGTAGTTTCTCATCCCAAATAAAACTCTCATATCATGGCCATTCTTCAGTTCCACCCAGTCGTCTATTGCCTTGACTCTGCTCGACTCCATATGAATGTGACCCTATCAAACAATGTATCCAAGGAACAGAATCCCGGTCTGGGGAAACACACATTTTGACCTTTTCAGATATAGTTGATGTTCCTTTAGTGCCTCAAACACCAAATAAAAATTATTCTTCTGATCCTCCATGTTATTATTGAAAATAAAAATTTCATCCAAGTACACAACAACAAATGTGTCAAGGTATGGATGAAGTACATCATTCATCAATGTAAATAATGTGGCTGGAGTGTTGCACAATCCAAATGACATGACTTGGAATTCAAAGCTTCCATATATCATCACAACTATGGTATTCTTCCCATATCCTTCGGCTATCTACACTTGATAATACCCGTGTCTCAAGTCAAGCTTGGAAAACACTCTGGATTTCACAAGATTATCGAAACAATCCGCTGCTAGCGGAAAAGGATACATGTTCATTAGTGTTTTATTATCCATTTCACGATAATCACAACACATCCTCAATTCATTCATATCCTTCTGCTTATGCAATAATACTGGAGCACCATATAGGGATCTTCAAGGTTTTATGAAACCTCCCTCAAATAAATCCTTCAGCTTCTTCTTCAACTCTTCCAATTTTGGCACTGACAGTCGATAAGGAGCTTTGGCTGGAGATTCCTTCCCTGACTCTAGTTTAATAGAGTGGTCAAATGCTCATCTAGGTGGTAGTACTTTTAGAAGCACATCAGGCATAATATCTTCATATCTCTTCAGTACATTAGAAATTTCAGTAGGAATAGGTGTACCTACTCCATCATCCTTGACTCCACAAATCACCATTGCAAATGTCTAGAACTCTGGGTCCTTAATGGATTTACTCATACCTAGTGCAGAAACATGTTGCCCAGTCGCTTCCCTACACTACTTATGGGTAGTGTTATCACCAAATTGATCTTCAATGGCTGCTCATTAATCAACTCAATTTAACTCTTTCAAACCACTTCTAACTGAAGATTAACCTCTTCAGTTTGAGAGGGCTCTCTCAAAAGGGGTTTATGATTTTGAATAAATATAGTACTAGATGGCTAACTCTATGGAATTGTAACTTGTTTTTGTATGATTGCAGGTTGAAAAGTGGAGGCTCGCTACCATTGGGCTTATGGAGTCAAAAATCAATAGTCTTAGTGACAATGGCTCTTCACATGGAAGCTGAGGTAGATAGAGGTTTTTAACAGAGATAATTCACACACATAACATAGGAGACCATAGTCATTTCACCACTAAAGGAGGTTAGAGCATAATATTATGAATTTTGAGTAATTAGAGATGAAATATACTACAAGTGATTAAACATAAAGATAAAAATCAATAACACATCAAAAACCTCATGAGAATCTTAGGTTTGGAAGTAGAATGTCACTTTGTATTACTGATAATGGATGAAACATACAAGCAACAATTTGGTGCAATATTCTCCAGCCTCTTGCTCTTTGATGTTTTGTCTATAAATATACATTCTTTACAATGTGGATGATCTGCCTGGCTAGCTAGATCTTCGAATTATACTATGATATATATCATAACTGAAATAACTAAATTAAAATAGAAAAATGACAACTATCCTTAAATAAAACAAACTCCTAATAGGACTCTATCTCCTATTTATTACATTACTTTATCCTATTAGTGAAACAATTATATAATGGTTACATCATGAATGTCACATGCTCGAATTACAAATAAAAAATTTCACCACCACTTTACATTTTTAAAGAATCCCTAGATCTGTGGAACATAATCCTGTTTTTTAGGAATGGATTACCTTCATGTTTAACATTGTTTTGACTGATGAGTTGGTTGTGTGGCACTCCGTTTGAGTCATAAATCTCTATTGATAAAGTCCGCTGACATGCTGGAGCTATCTAGCTGGCTGATGTGTTGTCAATATGCTAAAAATTCTTCATAAAATACTCGCTATGAAAATAGGGCAGTTTTAGGAAGGTTCATAGCGAGTTTTAGTAGCATAGGAAAATGACTTTTCCATCCATCTCTTTGACTTCTTTTCTGTTCCAGTATCTTTAGTATGCCATGAAACTTTGCAAAACATTAGACTCCCTCCATAAAACTTGAAAAAAATTAGTTTTGAGGCAAAAATCCACCTACAAGAATTTTTGTAGCATATTTTTGGCCTTAAGCCTGAGATATGCTACAAAACTGTGCAAAAAACTACAAAAATGTGCAAAAAACTAGTAATTGCTCATTTCAATATTATCTTCAAAACATGTTCTCCAGCTAAAAAATTTGGATTCTATGCATGTTATGAACCTCATAAAACATATTCCCTCTTATAGTATTACTCCTGTGGTGTTTTATTCTCATTTACAATCAGTTGACTAATGGGCTTCGCTACCAATATCATTTTCAACCCTTTATTTTCCAACTTCACATGAATCATATCCAATTCCTCTTGAAGATATTTCACTTTGACCTTTAAAGCCTTGTTCTTGGTTTGCAAGTGAAATTTTATCTTTTTGATGTGTTTGAATTCTCCTCTTAGTGGCTGAGTCCACTTTATCAACTTTTTTGTATTGTCCAAGGTTTTTGAAACACTTGTGACTTAATCTTCCCAGATTTTCCTCATTTGTTCAAAATGAACCTTCTCAACTTTGTGTTTCTTTGCCTCTTGCTTAAAAAATGATATTTCCTTGCCTGCCTCTAACTTCTCTTTAAGAGTTTCAATTTTTTATTTTTCAATAATTTTTTCTTTACCCTTTCTTTGTTTAATAACCAGTTCTTTTTCAGGTGAAGATAGATCTATGATGCTTGGTGGCTGGGTAGTTTCATTTATCTTCTCAACCTCTTTGTTTCTTTCCATGACTTTTCTTGCATGTCTCATCATTGAATTCCTAGGCTGAAAAATGAAACCAACATCATCACCTGCAAACTCTATTTTTTTAGCAGTCTTACTCTTTTTCAGCTTTCTTCCTCCATCTTCAATATCTTCATCCTACACAATGGGTGATTCTTCAATGTCAATTTCATGCAGAATGTCCTCCAAGTTTCCTTTATCCACTATTTGGCTCCTAGTAACTCTCTTGATGCCTTGTTTTCTGACTGTCTGCTTCGATTTTGCACGTGATTTTTACATGTTGATATTTTGCAAATGCTCCATCTCCATGCTCACTGGTTCTAGAGGAGATGATCTATTCGCTTCTTCAAATTCCTCTGCCATAGTTAGTGATGAAATGTTTCTAGGTTTGGAGGCTTTCTTAGGAGTGATAGCATCAATTTCATAACCACTCAAGAACAAGAAGGAAGTCCAATCTCTATCTAATCTCTTCAATTACTCTAACATCGACAGCTTAATCAAACCATGATGAAAAGTGAAGTTTCATTTCCTTCTATTTTTATTTGAACCTTATCTGACATTTTACCTAGACTTATGTAAAAGGAAATTCAAGTGACCTCTTACCCAAAAAATGCAGAAGAAGCCTAAGATGATAGGAGTAGACCATGTGAAACTTTCCTTCATAGGTAAAATACTTCTGGATGACCATCAACAAATTTGAATAATTGTCCTTCATGAAACTCCTAGGGATAGCATTTGTCATATTAGTTTCATTGTGTTCATGCTTGATGAACTCTTTGCAATATTGCATTGTGAATTTGATGCCTTTAAACCACTGTTCCCCTCCTCTAGGGATTCCTGTTGCTGATGAGATGGTATCTGGTGTCATTGTAAGGTTCATAATTCCAACTTTTGAAGTTGTTCAAGTGAAGCTAGTAGAAAAATCCTTGGAAACCTATAGATGAAAGCCTTACAATCTCTGATAGAATTGAAAGCAACTAGTTCTTCTGAAAAGCTCCATGGTAGTTGGGTCTTCATTGAATAAATTCATGTCCATGGGCTCATACCTGTGGCAATGACCAGCTTTGTTTTTTTCCTTCTTGAAGCCATGGGTGCTTTATATCTTCACAACCTCACTTTCTTGATGACACCTACAATGTTCAAATATGCCAAAAACCTTCTTGGCTCGATGAAGAAACTCTCTAGAGATCGAATTACATGCAAAGATAAAGAGAAATATGACAAAATGCTAATTGGGGTAAGGTTTTATGATTTAATTAACAACTCATGCTTCAATCATGACACATACATGCCCAATATGATAATGATGACCTTAGACATGGCTATATACCTTTGAATTAACCATAATAGATTTGAATGACCTCCACCCTAACTCCTCCAATCATAGAATGAAAATTCATAGCTAATTTGATAAGATAGGTTAGAAAACATATTTTCATAGCATAGTTAGTTTAACCTCGCTACTAAACTATTAGGAAGTTTTGTAGCGAAACCTGTTGTTTTGCTGTGTAAAATGCTACGAAAATTTGAAAAACTAACAAAAGTGCCCTTTTTTATTTTAAATGCATGGGGAATGAAAACTGACACCATATGAGGACTGATGAGACATGAAATGAGATAAATGGAGGTTACCATGAGACTTAGATAGGTTAAAAATGTAAAAGATAATATTTTCCTATACCAACTTGAAATGACTAAGGAAACCTTATCCTTTTCAGAGTGAACTATATAAGAAGTCAACAAATGTTTCACAATTTTATGAGTGATAATAGTGGCTCCACTTGGGATGGTGTGCCCCTATGCTACACCAACGGACTTGTAGCTCCAATGGCATCCATATTTTTGGAAATAAAAACTCTGTAATTTGCCAAGCTTTCTTCAAACTCTAATGGCCTTCATGTCAGGCTGAAGTTTAATGATTAGTCTATCTTTATTAGTATAAAATCATGATAAAATATAATATATAAAATGGAGTGAAAATTCAGTAACACTTAAGAGGAATAGTGCTTTAGAAACCTGCCATTGATAGGCCCTCCAGGACAAGGTTGTCCATCCATCTTCTGTAGTAGATAAGCGTTGTTGCCATGGAATGCTGCTACTTTGAATGGCCCTTTCTAGATTTTTTCAAACTTACCATGTTTCCCCTCTTCTTCAATTATGTCCTCTCACTTCAACACCACATATTGAATATGAAAATTTTCTTTGACCTTCCTGTCAAATGTCTTCTTTACTCTTTTTTGTGACTACTGATGGTTGTTGTATACCTCCTCCCTTTTTTCCTGCAAAGCTATAAGCTGGTTTATTCTCTTCTGAATAGCATTAGGCTCCTCCTCTAGTCCTTGCAGCAATTTCATAACAAGAACTCCCAAGGATGTGGGAAAAATAGCTTCAGCTCCATACACTAACTCATAAGTTGAAGTACCAATTCATCTTTTTGTACATACTCTATCAGCCCACAGAGCGTACTTCAACTTCAAATGCCAAGATCTTTTTTTTTCTTGTTGTACCTTCTTGATTATTCGCACAGTGATTTTATTAGAAGATTCATCAAGACCATTACCCTGTGGGTAATAAGCAGTAGATTTTCGAAGTTTTATGTGATACTGATGACAGAAGCTAATAAAACTTTTGGATTTGAAAGTGTGTGCATTGTCACTAATAATCTTCATAGGACAGCCAAATGTGGACAATATGTTATTATCTAAGAATTGGATAATGACTGAATCATTTTCCTGCCTTGTTGGGATTGCTCCAATCCACTTGGTGAAATAATCTATTTCTGCCACGATCCAACGATGTTTCCTTGAACAATATGGGTAAATTTTACCAGTAAAATCTATCCCCCACTACTAGAAAGGTGCCTCAACATAAATTGGTATCAAGGGTAAAGGAAATAGCTTTTTCTTATGATCAAAAGTTTGATATTCATGGTAGGAAGCTATCTTATTATAAACATCCTTGAACATGGTGGGCAGTAGTGCCTTTTTGTGAGAATTTTGTTTGTTGTGGCCTTCCAGTAATGATGTCCTCCAAAATATCCTTTATGAAACTCTTCAATCACCCTTTCAGCTTCCTCTTCCAAAAAACAATTCAAAAGAATGCCACCAGTATCTTTCCAGTACATATTTTTATTTATAATGCAGTACCTCGGAGATTCCAGCTTCACAAACCTTGCTTTAGATTTAGTCAATTCTATAGGAGCTCTATGATGATGTAAGACAAAGACAATGTCTTTGTACTAGTTAGATAGAATGTACTTCTCTTCAATAGGAATCAAATCTTCATCTTCATCTGATAATTCTGGAAAGTCTGCAATAAAATTCATATCAAGACAATCAAAATTGGATTGTGCCATAATATTTTCTAGCCCCTATGCTTTCACCAATTTTGTAGTTCTAATTTCTATATCACACTCCAGCAAATTAGCTATCCACTTCACTCTCTTGTCATCAGGATCATCTTGAGTCAATATGTCCTTCACCACAGTGTTTGGCACAAATGCTATGATGTGATAATGAAGAATATAGATTCTTAAATCTTTAATGGATTTGATCAAAGCATATGCTTGTTTTTATAAAATATTATAATTCATCTCTAAGTTATCAATGGTTCTAATAAAGAATGAAATGGGCTATTATGTACCTTGTTGTCCTTTCTGTAGTAAAACTCTAGCATTCGTGTTTTCAGATGCAAATGTAAAAACCAGAAATTATTTTGAAAAATCTAGTCTAATCAATACATGAGCCTAAGTGAGTGCCTTCTCAATTTCTTCAAATGCTTGATTTGCTTCAACTGTCCATTTAACATCAGGTCTTTTCTTCAACATCTTGGTTATATCTTTGACAATATCAACAAATTTTTGGATGAATTTTCTAACAAAATTCACTCTCCCAAGGAAACATTGAATCTCCTTCTTGTTCCTTAGCAGGTCAACTTTATGATTGGCATTGACTCTACTTGGATCAATTCTTATCCCATATTTTGATGTAATATGCCCAAGCAACTTTCCAGAGGTTAGATCAAAAATAATTTAGTGAGATTAAGGGAAATACCAAATCTCCTACACTTCAGCAGAACTTTATCCATATGCTTCAAATGGTATTCCTCTCTTCTTGAAAATAGAGTTATGTCATCCAGATAGACAACCACCAACTTATCCTTCTCCTCAAAAAAGAAAATTTCCATTGCTATTTCATAGGTCGCTCCTGCATTCATCAAACCAAAGGGCATCTTGGCATACATGAATGTTCCTTATGGTGTAGTAAAACCAATTTTCTCCTAGTCTTTTGGGTGTACCAATATCTCATTGTATCTTGAAAAACCATCCATCATAGACATCCTTTGGGAACCAACAATATTCTACAAAATTTGATCTATCTTAGGTAGAGGGTAACTATCTTTCAGAGAAGCCTTGTTCGAGTTTCTGAAATCAATGCAGATTTTGATCTCTCCACTCTTCCTTCTGACTGGTAACAAGTTAGAAATACATTTTGAGAATATGATAGGAACAATAATTTTTGCATCAAAAAGCTTCTTAATTTCCTTCTCAATTAGAGGCATGAGCAATGGACCTATCCTTCTCAGTTTCTGTTTGAAAGGTTTCTCATTCTCTTTGATAGGAATAGTATGCAGAATAATAGTAGGATCATATTTCTTAAAATCAACATAACTCCATGCAAAACATCAATAAACATCTTCATCATCTCAATGTATTTCTGTTTCATCTCTACAGAAAGAAATTTAGAATTTTTTATCATTTTAGGCATTGCAACTGTACCAAGCTTACAAGTCTCTACCTCTTCATCATCTGTCTGTATTCTACAAGATTTGAAAACATCATTTTGGTCAAAAATATTTTCAAGTGGAATAAGACCCTTGGGTATATAATTGTTCTTCAGCTGCAAAACTTTAGAATTACCCTTAGTTTCAACAAGAATGCTTTGTTGATCTACTTGTGTGCTTTCAAACTCCTCCTTCAACTCTATGAAATTTTTGACTTGCTGGTCATCTTCAAACACTTTCCAATGGATGATGTTATCTGGGATGGCAAGCCTATGATGAACTTCAATCTCATACTCTTCAGTGAATGTGCAAGGATGAAAAATAGACTTGGAGAAATAGCTAGGGAATCAACTACTGATTTTTGATCCCTAGTTTTCACTATAAATGAATATTCTTGAAATTTTTCCAACATCTCCATGATCATATTTTTGTAAGCTCTCATCCTTACATCCTTGGTTTGATATATTCCTTCAACTTGTTTAATAACCAATTTAGAATCTCCACAAACTGAAATTTTTTGGGCACCTAATCTTTTCAAAATTTCCAATCCTAAAAATAGAGATTCATATTTAGCCATATTATTTGTGCAGTCAAAGTTTTGTTTGAAAGAATAGAACTTAATTTCATCATCAAGAGTAGTGATCCAAATGCCTGCTCCAGCCCCCTCTCTTGTAGTAGATCCATCAAAGTGTAAAAGGCACCACCCCTCTGCTTTTTCTTCTATGATTTCCTGATTTTTAGCTTGTTGATTTTCAATTTCTTGAATTTATGCTTTTCCTTCACTTTCTACTTCATCAGTTAGCTCATTGAAAAGAATTGTTGATCCTAATTCAGTTTCAACATCATAAATTGGAAAATTTTGAGGTTTATCCTTAGTGCTTACCATATAAGCCATCCTTGTCTCTATGTACAATCTTCTTTGCTCACCAAAAACAAGAATGGAGGTATATGTCAAGTCCATCTGCATGGTGCCTTTTATTTTTGCTGCCCAAGATCTGGATAAAAGCATGCCAAACTTGCGTGGAATGACTGCTACCACAGTGTCTATTACCACTGTATTTGTAGGCACTTGTTTTAGACCAACAACAACATCCTTTATCAATCCTATGTATTGCACTATTTTAGAATCAAAATAAAAGAAATCCTTGTATGGCCTAGTGATCTCCAAACCCATCCTCTCCATAATCACTTTAGGCATGAGGTTATGAGAAGCCCCTGAGTCCAACATGGCATTATGTAAGGTCATGTCATGAATACTAAGGCTGACATAGAAAGAAGGTACCTATTCATTATGATCATCTTCCAATATTTGTCCCAAGTAGATGGTAGGATGGTGTTCTTGCACATTAAGGATATCTGCAGCCCCTGGTTGAGAATTCAACATTTTTACAATTTTTCTTCTATACTCATTCACCTTAAGAATTTCTCCAAAAGGGAATGGGATATTGATTTTGGAAATCTCATTCTCCAAAATTAAAACATAAGTAGTATTTTCACTCTCTTTGACAGGGAGAAGAGGTGGTGGATCTTTTCTAACCTTAACTGATTTAGGAGCATCTTTCTTAGGATGTGTTTTATTAGCAGTGATAGGAACATTTCTGTTTCTGAGACTGTATTGCTTATGTATCTCAAAGATTGCATGTTGATAACCCTTAAGTTAGTTAGATGGTCCCTCACCCTTATTTACATCATGATTAGGTTCATCATGTTCTTCTTTAGTAAAAACCATTCCATACATGTTTTCAACTACATAGTGAATTGAGTCTTCTTGAATTTCAGGTTGAGTTTCATCTTCATAAATTAAGTACTGCTGAGAAGGAGGCCTCACTTGAGGGTCAGGTTGATTTATATTTTCCCTTGGTATTTTCTGATTCTGAGGCCTTCTAAACTATGTATTTCTAAATTGTGGCTCATGTTGTGTAGGAGGTGCAGAAGCATTTCAAAGGGCAAGCCTATCCATATGTTTTTCCATTATCTTCATCATGGAATCAAATTTATCATCTCAGGTGGAAGGATTTTCTTCTTCTTTCAATTTTTTTTCCCATATTAGACTTATTGGCTGCTATCATATTAACTTTCATAGCATCATTTTTCATTTATGATAGTGAAGGAGATTCTCTTTCTCTAAGAAGGATATAGAAGTCATAGTCAAATGCCTCAGCATAGCACAATTGAGAAGCTCCTGGTGGAGGTTTGAGATGAGCAAGGATAGAATCATAAGCTTTATTAAATCTCTTGGAGAAATTTTGAACAGTTTCATATACAACTATTTTCAAACTATTGTATTTAATGAGGGGTTGTACAGGGTTTGTTCTATTTCCCCACTTTCTCAAGAAAATATCCTCAAATTGGTTCCAATTCTGAAAGCTTCATGGGACTAAGGCTTTAAACCATTTTTTGACCTCGCCGGTGAAATTTTGATCAAATTGTCTCATTTTGACATCTTCATGGTCAACCTCCTCTCTATCTATGAAATCATTGAATTGGTCTACATGTTCCTCAGTTGTAATTTCTTCGTCACTTCCCCAAGTTTTAATTCTAGCAGAGTATTTACTTGTGAGGGAATTAAGGACAACTGGGAGAACAAGTGGATCATATCGATAAGGTGCAGCAGCAAGTGGAGGAGGTGGAACATTTCTAGCTATAATACCAGGGACTGTGGTTTTTATAGGAAAAGAAGTAGTAGAAGATGAGCTATTAGGAGGTGGTGTAGTTGGTCTTTGTAGTCCAGTTACAAATGAACTCTAGTCAGGTAAAGGAATACCAGATTTTCTTCTTATAAAAAATTCAAATCAGTCTAATTCCTTCAACTTATAAAAATATTCCTTATCTAACAATAAATCATATGTGACTGCCACCCAGAATTATTCTCTATCTTTTTGGATCACTAGGGATGAGATATCAATAACTATTCTTTGCAAGTCTATAACAATATCAGTTAATTCATTTTCATATTCAAACCTAAACAAGACTTCCTGAATTTTATCATCAACTTTATTATCTTCATGACTTCTTTAAATTTCATAGGACAAAGCTCTTGAATATGATGGAGCACTTTATTTTTAAGAGCCGCCTTGAATGCCTCTAGAAATTGCGTTTGAATTATCCACAATAGCAGGTGAGTTAGGATCTGAATTTCACCTCATGTATCTCCTTCTCGAAGCCACATTTAAACATAAATTTTTGAAATGGAGTCACCAAGGCAGTTTCAGCCTTGAACAGATTCTGAGCTCTTGCTACCTCCATGATTTCAGCTTCAATTATTGCACAAAAACTTCAGGAAATATGTGTTTAGGCTCTTGGAAGATGCACCAAAATGTTATCACCAAATTGATCTTGATTGGATGCTCATCAATCATCTCAATGTAACTCTTTCAAACCAATTCTAACTGAAGATTATCCTCTTTAGTTTGAGAGGGCTCCCTCAAAGGGGGTTTATTATTTTGAATAAAGATAGTACTAGATGGCTAACTCAATGGAATTGTAACATTATTTTGTATGATTCTAGGTTAAGAATTGAAGGCTTGCTACCATTGGGCATATGGAGTCAACAATCAGTAGTGTTAGTGACAATGGTTCTTCACAAGGAAGTTGAGGAAGATAGAGGTTTTTAATAGAGATAATTCACACACATAACATAGGAAAACACAGTCGTTTCACCACTAAATGATGTCAGAGCATAATATTATGAATTCTGAGTAATTACAGATGAAATCTACTACAAGTGATTAAACATAAAGATAAAAATCAATAACACATCAACAACCTCATGAGAATCTCAGGTCTGGAAGTAGAATGTCACTTTGTATTACAAATAATGGATAAAACATACAAGCAACAATTTGGTGCAATATTTTCCAACCTCTTGCTCTTTGATGTTTGTCAATAAATAGACATTATTTACAATGTGGATGATTTGCTTGGCTGGCTAGATCTTTGAATTCTACTCTGACACCTATCATAACTAAAATCAATAGCTTAAGAAAAAAAAATGACAATTATCCTTAAATAAAAAAAACTCATAATAGGACTCTATCTCCTATTTATTACATTCCTTTATCCTATTAGTTAAACAATTACATTATGGTTTCATCATGAATGTCACATTATCGAAGAACAAATCACCAAGTTCACCACCACTTTACATTTTTAAAGCATCCCTAGATCCGTGGAACATAATCTTGTTTTTTAGGAATGGATGACCTTCATATTTAACGTTGTTTTGACTAATGAGATACCTGTGTGGCACTCCCTTTGAGTCATAAATATCTTCTAATAAATTCCACTGACATGCTAGAGGTCTCTAGTTGGATGACGTGTTGTCAAGATGCTCAAAATTCTTCAAAAATTACTCATTACGAAAACATGGTAGTTTTAAGTAGTTTTGTAGTGAGTTTTAGTAACGTAGGAAAAATGACTTTTCCATCCATCTCTTTGACTTCTTTGTTGTTCTAGTATCTTCACTATGCCACAAAAATTTGCAAACCATCAAGCTCCCTCCATAAAACTTGACAAAATTGAGTTTTGAGGAAAAAAATAAACCTATAGGAATTTTCGTAGTGTATTTCCAACCTCAAGCCTGAGGTACGCTATGAAACTGTGCAAAAAACTAGAAATTCTCCTTTCAATATTATCTTCAAAACATGTTATCCAACTACAAAATTTGGGTTCTCTATAGGTTATCAACCTCCTAAAAGATATTCCATATTATCTTATTACTCCTGTGGTGTTTCCTTCTCATTTACAATCAGTTGACTAATGGGCTCCTCTACCACTGTCATTTTCAATCCTTTCTTTTCTAATCCACATGAATTAGATCCAATTCCTCTTAAAGATATTTCACTTTGTCCTTTAATGCCCTGTTCTTAGATTGCAAGTGCAAGTATATCTTTTTGATGTGTTTTACTTCTCCTCTTAGTGGTTGATTCCACTTTATCAACTTTAATGTATTGTCCAAGGTTTTTGAAACACTTGTGACTTGATCTTCCCAGATTTTCCTCATTTATTCAAACTAAACCTTCTCAGCTATGTGTTTCTTTGCCTCTTGCTTCAAAACTGATATCTCCTTGCCTGCCTCCTCTAACTCCTCTTTAAGGGTTTCAATTTTTGATTTTTCAATAATTTTCTATTTACATTTTCTTTGTTTGATAACCAGTTCTTCTTTTGCAAGTGAAGACAGATCTATGATGCTTGGTGGCAGGGTAGTTTCATTGATCTTCTCAGCCTATTTTTTTCTTTCTATGACCTTTCTTGCATGTCTGGTCATTGCATTCCTAGGTTGAAAAATGAAACCAACATCATCACCTGGAAACTCTAGTTTTTTAGAAGTCTTACACTTTTTCAGCTTTCTTCCTCCATCTTCAATATCTTCATCTTGCACAATGGGTGATTATTCAATGTCAATTACATGCTGAAAGTCCTCCAAGTTTCCTTTAGCCAATGCTTGGCTCCTATTAACTCTCATGCTGCATTGTTTGCTGAATTTCGGCTTCTGTTTTGCAGGTGTTTTTTTAGGTGTGTCAATCTTCTACAAATGCTTTGTCTCCATGCTCACTGGTTCTTGAGGAGATGATCTATTACCTTCCTCAAATTCCTCTGACATAGTTGGTGATGAAATGTTTCTAGGTTTGGAGGCCTTATCAAGAGTGACAACATCAATTTCATAACCACTCATGAAAAATAAGGAAGTCCAATCTCTGTGTAATATCTTCCATTCCTCTAAGACCAACATCTTAATCAAACCACGATGAAAAAGAGAAGTTTCATTTCCTTATGTTTTTATTTGAACCTTATTTGAAATTTTACCTTGACTTTTATGTAAGTAAAGGCAAGTCAAGTGACCTATTACCCAAAAAATGCAGAAGAAGCCTGAGATGATATGAGTAGACCATGTGAAACCTTCCTTCACAGGTAGAATACTTTTGGATGACCATCAACAGCTTTGAATAATTGTCCTTTATGAAACTCCTATAGATAGCATTTGTTAGATCAATTTTACTGTGTTCTTGCTTGATGAACTCTTTTGGAATGTTGCATTGTGAATTTGATGCCTTTAAACCATTGTGCCCCTACTCTAGGGATTCCTGTTGCTGATGAGATGGTCTCTGGTGTCATTGTAAGGTTCATAATTCCAATTTTTTAAGTTGTTCTAGAGAAGCTGGTAGAAAAATACTTGGAAACTTGTAGATGAAAGCCTTGAAACCTCTGACAGAATTACAAGCAACTATTTCTTCTGAAAAAATCCATGGCAGTTAAGTCTTCATTTAATAAGCTCAAGTCCATGGGATCATAGCTATGGAAATTACCAACTTTGTTTGTTTTCATTCTTGCAGCCATGGGTGCTTTATATATTCACAACCTTGCTTTCTTGATGAAACCATCAAAGTTTAAATCTACCAGCAACCTGCTTGGCTCGATGAAGAAGCTCTCCAGAGATCGAATTACATGCAAAGATAAAGCGCAATATTGTAAAGGGCTAATTGGGGTAAGGTTTTATGGTTTAAATGAGAGCTCATGCTTCAATCATGACACATACATGACCAAAATGGCAATGATGACCTCAGACACAGTTATGTACCTTTGAATTAACCATAACAGATTTGAATGACCTTCGCCCTAGCTTCTCCAATCATAGAATGACACTTCATAGATGATTTAACAAGACAGGTTAGAAAACAAATTTTCATAGCAAAGTTAGTTTAGCCTCTGATAGATTCGCTATGAAACTATTAGGCAGTTTCATAGCGAAACTTGTTGTTTTGTTGTGTAACAAAAGTGCCCTGTTTTATTTTAAGTGCATTGGCAATGAAAACTGACACCATATGAGGATTGATGGAACATGAAATGACATAAATGGATGTGACCATGAGACTTAGGATAGGTTAAAGATGAAAAAAATAAAATTTTCCTATACCAACTTGAAATGACTAAGGAAACCTTATCCTTTTCATGAGCGAACTATATGACCATGTAAAGAAATGTTTCACAATTTTATGAGTGATAACAGGTAGGTAAAGTCCACCATAATGAGTCTTTCCACACTACTACCTGACTATTGGAAGGAATAACAACTACCTTGTTTCCCTTTAAATGTTCCTTCCCCAATATCACATCAAAGTTTCTCATATCCATCACAGTGAAGTCTAGAAAACCCTGTCAATCACCAATACAAACCGACACATCATTTGCAAAACCTGACACTTTTGTACTAGAGTTCACTGCCTTCAATTCCACATCAATGGGAAGAATTTGCAGCCCAACTTAATTTTCTACATACATCAACATAAAATTATGTGTCGTCCCTTGTGTCCACCAAGGGTTGCATTTTATTTCCTAGAAATTGTAAGTCAAGAAACCCCAAGCTATGCAACCAATTTTTATAAGAAAATTTAGACTGCATACATACCCGGTCATTGCATCTTCTTTTACTGGCTCTGATACCATCTCTCACACCCCCATACCTTGTTTCCACGTGGGAAGGCTATGTGACACTGGCTAAAAACCTACTTTTTCTTTTTGGAATATTTCTGGACTACACCTTTAATATTCAAGAATTTGTCTTTCTTAAATTTTATTATGTTTTACAAAAATGAAACATACTTTAGATCATAAGAATGCAAACCAGACCGAAATAATCATAATGATTTTTTTATAAATGTAATGTATAAAATTTCCACGCTTGTTTTTACATAGGCAGTGGTCCTATTATTACATAAGTTCACTTCCTGACCTGACAACTACACGAGCTGCCCACCTGAGCTGAACCGTGCCCTCCATCTGCTACTATTCTGCACTAAACGTTTGTAGTCCACCTTAACTAACCCATCATGCACCAAACTCCACAACCTGACTCAACCATCCGTTTACCGCTGCATTTAGCCTCACCTATGGGCTCATCTGCAATCCACAATACGGTGCACCGAACCTCGCATAAATTTTCACCGATTGAATGCTTCTTGGTTGATGTTTCGATCTCATTTGCCTTTTTTATCCCTCCATATGCCATATATATATATGGAATCGGTCATGTGGTGTGGGGAATCCCTTTAACCTGAGCTGAACCAACACTCATTCAGCCAACATGACTCTATTCGCTACACAAGGTCGGCCACTACACTTGATGGTGGTGCGATGACACATAAACACTCCATATAAACATTTCTTTGTCACCCTTACACTTCCATCGTAGTACGCCTTATGTTGTATGTTGCTACATCCACTGCCCGTGTTGACAACCCATGTTCATGAGTCTGTCTACAAGTTCACAAGTGCACCCATCCACCACATCGCCTACACGTGCCCGAGTTGGGCGCCCGACTGACCCTATTCAAGGGACGCTAACTTGTGGGTTTGACAGCTTGTGTGCCTTGTGCACGTTTGTATGACCCATTTTTCATTTTCTCCCTTGTTCCTTCATTTAGGCAGGTTGGGTCATGTCATGTTAGGGTGCCCAAGGAAATGCGTTCAGGTAAGATCAGGTCAAGTCATGTGAGGGAGGTTGTATAAAAAACTCCTAAGTTGTGACCACCCGTGTGCCTTGTGCATGTTAATGTGACTCGATTTCCATTTCCTCCCTTGTACCATCATTCGGGTAGGTTGGGTCATGTGAGGGCAGCCAAGGAAATGAGTTCAGGTAGGTTGGGTTGAGTCAAGTTGTGTGGGGGTGCCCAGGCAAACGTGTTTGGGTTGGGTCAGGTCAGGTTGTTTGAGGGCTACCAAGGAAACACATTCTGGCAGAACAGATCGGCTTGTGTCCTGTGAAGGTGCCCATGGAAATGCATTTAGGTAGGTTGGGTTGGGTCATGTCGTGTGAGGGTGCCTAACGAAATGCATTCAGGTGGGTCAAGTCGGGTTGGGTCGAGTCGGGTTGGGTCATGTGAGGGTGCCCAGGGAAACATGTTTGGGTGGGTTGGGTCGGGTTGGGTCAAGTCATGTGAGGGCGCCCAGAGAAACATGTTCAGGTAGGTCAGGTAGGGTTGTGTGAGGGCTCCCAAAAAAATACGTTTAGGCAGGTTAGGTCAGGTCGTGTGAGGGCATCCAAAAAAATGTGTTTGGGCAGGTCGGGTTGGGTTGAGTCAGGCCATGTGAGGGATGTGTTATAAAA
This sequence comes from Pinus albicaulis, assembly GCA_034641835.2. Taxonomy (NCBI): domain Eukaryota; kingdom Viridiplantae; phylum Streptophyta; class Pinopsida; order Pinales; family Pinaceae; genus Pinus; species Pinus albicaulis. The sequence goes on from CM076570.1 coordinate 544,623,195, forward strand.
AATGCTAAAATTTGACAACCCGTCTTCCTTGTGCACATTTTTGTGACCCGTTTGCCATTTTCTCCCTTTCTCCTTCATTCGGGTGGGTTGGGTCGTGATGTGTTAAGGCACCCAAAGAAATGCATTCAAGTTAGCTCAGGTCATGTCATGTGAGCATGGTCGCATCAGTAATGCTAATTTCTAACCACCTGTGTGCCTTGTGCACATTCGTGTGACTCGTCTGTCATTTTCTCCCATGTGGCCTTGTTTGGGTGGGCTAGGACAGGTCGGGTTGGGATTGAGTGAGGGCGTCAAACGAAACATGTTTAGGCAGGTCGGGTCGTCTAAGGGTGCCTGAAGAAATGTTTTTTGGCAGGTCAGGTCAGTTCATGTGAGGGTGGTCAGATAAAAAATTTTAAGTTGTGATTGCCTGTGTTCCTTGTGCACGTTTGTGCGACCCGTTTTTCGTTCTCTCCCTTGTGCTTACGTTTGGGTGGGTTGGGTCATGTTGTGTGAGGGAGATAAAGGAAATGCGTTCAGGTTGGGTCGGGAAATGTGAGGGAGATCGTATAAAAAATGCTAAATTGTGACCGCATGTGTGCCTTGTCCACGTTTTTGCAACCAATTTGTCATTTTCTCCCTTATGTCTACATTCAAGCGGGCCAGGTCAGTTCGGGTCGTGTGAGGGCAGTTATATAAAAAATGCTAATTTATGACCACCCATGTTCCTTGTGCATGTCTGTGCAACCCATTTTACATTTTCTCCCATGTGTGTATGTTCATGCGTGTCAGGTTGTGCCATGTGGGGGAGCCCAAGGAAACACATTCCAGTCGAGTTGGGCCAGGTTGGGTCATGTGAGGGCAGCCATATAAAAAATTCTAAGTTGTGACCAGCCAGGTGCCTTGTGCATGTTTGTGTGACCCTTTTTCTCCCTTATGCCTATGTTCAAGAGGGTTGGGTTGTGTTGTGTGAGGGTGCCCAAGGAAAAGCATTCAGGTCGTGTTGGGTCAAGTCGTGTGAGGGAAACCACATAAAAATGCTAACTTGTGACCTCCTATGTGTCGTGTGCACATTCTTGTGACCCATTTTCCAATTTCTCCATTCTACCTACATTCAGGCGGGTCAAGTAATGTTGTGTGAGGGCGCCAAGCAAACACTTTTGGGTCGGGTCGGGTCGGGTCGGGTCGTGTGAGGGCAGCTATATAAAAAATGCTAATTTGTGACTGCTTGTGTGCCTTGTGCAAGTTTGTGCAACCCATTTTACATTTACTCCCTTGTGCCTACATTCAGGCAGGTCGAGTGATGTCGTGTGACAGTGCCCAAGGAAACAAGTTTAGGTCGGTTCGGGTTAGGTTGTGTGAGGGTGGCCTATCAAAAATGCTAAGTTGTGACCGCCCATTTTCCTTGTGCATGTTCATACGACCCATTTTCCTTTTAATACCTTATGCCTACGTTCGGGCGGGTTGGGTCATGCCATGTGAGGGTGCCCAAGGAAACGTGTTGGGGTAGGGTCAGGTCAACTCTGGTCTAGTCATGTGAGCACTACTGTATCAAAATTGCTAAGTTGTGACTGCCCATTTTCCTTGTGCACATTTGTGCGACCTCTTTTTCATTTTCTCCCTTGCACCTTTGCTCGAGCAGGTCAGGTCATGTCATGTGACAACACCCAAGGAACGTTGTGTGACAACACCCAAGGAAACACGTTCAGGTTGGGTCAGGTCAGGTCATGTTAGGGCGGGCGTATAAAAATTGCTAAGTTGTGACCACCTATTTTTCTTGTGCATGTTCATGCAACCCATTTTCTATTCTCTCCCTTGTGCCTTTGTTTGTACGAGTTAGGTTGTGTTGTGGGAGGGCACCCAAGGAAAAGGGTTCAGGTTGGGTCAAGTTGGGTTGAGTTGTGTGAGGGTGGCCATATCAAAAATGCTAAGTTGTTACTTCTCCTTTGTGATTTTCATGTTCGTGCGACTTGTTTACCATTTTCTCCCTTGTGCCTTCATTCGGGCGCATCAGGTCATTCTGTGTGACGTAGCCAAAGGAAATCTGTTCGGTTTGATTTAGGTCGGTTTGGGTCATGTGAGGGTGGCCTTATAAAAAATGCTAAGCTGTGACCGCCCATTAGCCTTGTGCACATTTGTGCGACCTGTTTGTCATTTTATCCCTTATGCTACATTCAGGTGTGTCGGGTCTTTTCATGTGACGGAGCCTAAGGAAACATGTTTGGGTCGGCACTTTCCATGTGACGGAGCCTAAGGAAATGTGTTCAGGTCAGTTTATGTGAGGGAAGGCATATAAAAAATGCTAAGTTGTGACCACACGTTTGCCTTGTGCATGTTCGTGTGACCCATTTTGTGTTTTCTCCCTTGTGCCTTCGTTTATGCAGGTCAAGTCGTGTCATGTGAGTGTGCCCAAGGAAATGCATTTGGGTTAGGTCAGGTCAGGTTGTGTGAGGGTATCCATATAGAAATGCTAAGTTGTGACTGCCCATTTTCCTTTTGCATGTTCATGTGGCTCATTTTTTATTTTCTCCCTTCTGCCTTCATTTGGTCACGTTAGTTCGTGCTATTTGATGGCGCCTAAGAAAAAACATTCGGGTCTGGTCATGTATGGTCGTGTGAGGGCCTCCCTATAAAAAAATTTAAGTTTTTAATATCCCTTTTCCTTTTTCTCCACTTTTCCTTTGTTCAGGAGCATCAGGTAGTGTCATATGACGACGCCCAAGGAAACGCATTTGGGTCGAGTCGACTTGGTTCGTTTGAGGGCAATCATATAAAAAATTCTAAGTAGTGACCTCCCGTTTTCCTTGTGCATGTTTGTTCGACCCACTTTCCATTTGATCCCTTGTGCCTTCATTTGGGCGGGTCGGGTCATGTTGTGTGAGGGCACCCAAGGAAACTCTTTCGGGTTAGGCCAGGTCATGTGAGGGTAGCCATATAAAAAATTCTAAGTTGTGACTGCCCATTTTCCTTATGCAAGTTCCTATGACCTATTTTCCATTTCCTTCATTTGGTCACATCGGGTCGTGTTGTGTGACGGAGCCCAAGGAAACACATTTAGGTCGGGTCAGGTCTAGTCATGTGAGGGTGGCCATATAAAAAATGCTATGTTGTGGCTGCCCGTTTTCCTTATGCACATTCATGCGACCATTTTTCCATTTTCTCCCTTGTGCCTTCATTCATGTGGGTCTAGTCGTGACATGTGAGGGCGATGTAATAAACATGTTTGGGTCAGGTTGGGTCAGGTCGGGTCAGGTTGTGTGAGGGTGGCCATATAAAAAATTCTAAGTTGTGACCGGTTGTTTACGTTGTGCATGTTAGTACGAACCATTTTCAATTTTCTCCTTTGTGCCTTCATTCGAGCGATTCGAGTCATGCTGTGTGAGGGCACACAAGAAAACCCGTTCGGGTTGGGTTGGGTCGGGTCTTGTGAGGGTGACTGTATAAAAAATCCTAAGTTGTGATTGCCATTTGCGTTATGCATATTTCTGTAACCTGTTTTCCATTTTCTCATTGTGTGTTCATTTGGGTGGGTCGGGTCATACCGTGTGAGGGCACCCAAGGAAACGCATTCGAGTCAGGTTGGGTCAGGTTATGTGAGGGAAGTCATATAAAAAATCATATGTTCTGACCAGATGTTTGCCTTGTTTTATCCTTCGTTCCTTCGCTCGAGTGGGTCAGGTCATGTCATCTGAGGGTGCCCAAGGAAGTGCGTTCGGTTGGGTCATGTCATGAGAGGGAAACTGTGCCAAAAATTTTAAGTTGTAACTACTTACCAGTGTTGCTCTCGTGCCCCTTGGTTGCTTGTTGGCTCCATTGAAACTGTCCCTTTTCTATATCGTTTAACTATCCCCTTTTTGGTTGAGGGGAGGGGTTGGTTTTTCGAGTGAAAGGTGGGTTGGTAATTGAGTTGTTTGTTTGGATGTGCTTGAATAATGGCCTTGAGCCATTTGTAGGGCTGTCTACTTTCATCTCTCCATCCCCACTCGGTAGCATATGAGCGTTAATGGCTTTCATGCTCGTCTTGGGAGTCATATGTGAACAAAGTTCCCCTTCTGATATATCTTGGAGTTCGATGGGGTTGTTGTCTATGGCTCCATGAGACGGTTGTTTGTCCGCATATGTTGCTTTCATGCCCCTTGGTCGCTTATTGGCTCCATTGAAATCGGCTCTTCACTCCATCTCTCTCGTGGCCCTCAGTCGCTTATTGGCTAAATTGAAATTGGAACTTTTCTATGTTGCTCTTGTCTCGCTTGGTCACTCATTAGCATCATTGAAATTTCCTCTTCACTATATTTTTCACCTCCTCTCTTTTTGGTGGGGGGGAGGAGGGGTTGGATTTTCATGTGAAAGGTGGGTTAGTAATTGAGTTGTTTTTTCAAGTGCACCTGAAGAATATCCTTGGGTCATTTATAGGGTCATCTATTTTCATCTTCTCTCCATCCCCACTCGCTATCACATGAGCGTTAATTTTTGCCATGCTTGTACTGGGAGGCATATGTGAACAAACGTCCCCTTCCACTCTGTGTTCTTAGAGATGGATGGGGTTGCTATCTGTGGCTCCTTGAGATGATTGGCCGCTTTCCCATGTCGCTCTCATGCCCCTTGGTCGCTCATTTTCTCTATTGAAATTGTCTCTTTGCTAACTCCCTCTTGTGGCCCTTGGTGCTCGTTGGCTCCATTGAAATCGGCTCTTTTCTATGTTTCTCTCGTGTCACTTGGTCGCTCATTAGGTCTATTGAAATCGACTCTGTTAGTATCCTATAAATTATGGGATCTCAAGTTGGTTGGATATTTCATCTTCCTTTCAATTTCATATTGAAAATGTTTTTCAATATTCAAATGATTTCCAATAAAAATTATGAAAAAGAAAAGAAAAGAGGGTAGAAAAAATAAATAAAAAGAGAAAAAGGGAAAAAGAAAAGAGAAAGAAAACCCTAAAAAATAAATAATACTAAAAGTGCTGCAAACTAAAATGCCACTACTCATTATATAGGTTTATTCAATCAACAGTTTAATCATTTTTGAACAATTTTCAGTTTCAGTTGATAGGTTAGAAAATAAAGAATTTCCAAACTGTTTAATCTTGGCATATCAGTAGATAGGTAGAAAAGAATTGACTGAACAGTTTAACCTGAGTCAATGGAAGAAATAAGGATAGATGTTAGGCTAGAAGTCTAAAATAAAATATGTTTTAGGGTCTACATATCCAAATGCACCCTGCAAAATAACAAAAAAATGTTAGATTTGTAGTTTTCATAGGTATAGGTGAAGAGAAGAAAGAAAGGAGGAAACATGCAATTTTTCCTATAAAGTACAGTCTAAAGGTCTCATGTTTCTATGGTTGAAGGAGAAAAATCAAAAGGAAAAGGGTATTCGCATTCTAAAAAGTTTGGACAACGTATTTGTTCCTAAGTTTGGAAATTTATGTTCCTTAAAAGGGGACATATCTATATTATACTCTATTTTACCTAAGTCCTAAACTTTCTATTTCACCCTTATCCTAACCTCTAAAACACAACACTCCCTATCCTAAGTCCTAAACTATACCTCCCATCACACATATTCCCTGACCCCACCATCACATCAAAAGTATTATCTACACTAACCAATATTTTCATTGCCGCTATGTGTCATTCCCAGAGCATTTCACACCCCCCTGTCCCTTACCAATTACCATCGGGACCCCCCTTCCAAAAGTGGTTTCAACTAAATTCTAAACTACCACACCTTTAACTGTTCAACGAACCATTTCCCTATGTCATTGCACCATGAATTCGCGTATCTGTCCCCTCCATCCTATCAAATCTGCTCCAGCCAAATATCCATTGAGCATTCAATTGGTTGGGTCATTGTCCAACAAGCCTATGCCAAACCAAACGATTTCCCAATCACTTTTCAAAATATGAATTCAACACAAATGGCAAGGTTTACCATGCTCATTCTATTTAACTATACCAGTGATCAAATTGCAGAGGATTAACAACAAAGGTTAGTGAAGACAACCTACAGTTATCAACATAAAATTCTCAATGCTCTACAAATTTTGTTCACAGTTTGCTTGTGTTGGCTCAAGGGGTCTTGAACCAGGTTTGGAGGTTAAAGTTTTCCAACAAACCCCTATACTACTGGCACTTTCAGCAGTGACCTTATTGCATAGGCCAAAGTCTCACCCGAATTAGTATGGGAGGGTGCTAGAACCAGGTTTCCGCACCCTGGGAGAGGGCAGGTAAGTCAGGCAGAGCTGCATTCGACTTCATAAATATCAGATCTCATATTACAGAACCTAGATCTATCAGTCCCTTTGCATCCACATGTACAATACCATATATAATCACAATAAATAATAGATACAAGACAATAAATCAACTATCACAACTATTCTTTCCTAAAGTCTAATAAACAGATTCAGACCAATTTCCAACGCAGCATAAGTACTTAACACAGTTACTGGCAGAGCTCAATATAGTCTTATGCATAACATAACAGATCCAAATCACAGTATAAACAAGTAACACAAGTAATTTCACAACTTAAATCAATGACACAAAGCATACATCATCAGATATCATATATTCATAAGTCCAATAGATTCAAATATTCAATAGCTTTCTACATTCATTAATCTTTCATATCCTTTTACAATAACCAAAACCTAACCTACACACACAACAGTAGGGTCCACACACAGTAGGACTGAGGATCTCCATGCACATAGTGAGCAGGATTCCTTTCCCTAAAAACCCAAAATAGATCTACTAATTCTCAATTCGCACCAATCTTAGTTCAATATCTTCCTTACAACTCAAAAAGGTTCAATTACTTATACTACTTTAGCCTATGTTTCCAATGGTCCACAAACCATGGTTTGTGGACTCTTGGTCTACCCTTGACCCATTTACAATGCATTAGGGTCTTTGACCCACCCCAAAACCCCTGTGTTAGACCAAATATAATAAAAAATATACAAAAATGGACCAGATTCACAGCTTTTGTAGGAGACCCTATTCCAACAGTCCCCCAACACAATCTTGTGACTCGTTCTGAGTCACTGTGGTGGTGGGCTCTCCACCTATGCATGCAGTGCATTGACAACTGCGACCAATGGGGATAGCACTTCATGACTTTGAGCAACATCACTTTGGAAAATATCGAGAGGCTTCTACGATGTCGGTCCCTCTATTGTAGCCATGACACTTTCCAATGTCTGGTTTAGTCATTTCATGGCACCATCAACATCCTGTGAGAGCTAGCGGGCTGCGGTAGCCCAAGGCTTCAAGCATTCTCTGATAACATGATTCTTCTGGCGGAGTCCCTCGATCTCAGCTTGGAGGGTGTCATTGGTCCTTAATCACGCTAAATGATGTGCAGGGACCAAGGTAGGTAATGTAGCCTCGATATGCTCAAAAGATTCCTCTTTCTATCACAAGTCCTGATTTATTCTCCAGAGGACCAGATCGCGCTGGACCTTGGTCTAGAACTGCATGGCATCTTTGAGTAACTGGGCTCCCTGAGCAATATGTCCTATAATGGTTTTTTAGCCACGGTTACTAGTGCAGTGTACTGGGCTTGTACCTCTGGGGGTGTCTCGGGCTACAGTTTGGCCTGTAAGTTAGAGATTTGCTACTCCAACTATATCTTAATGACCTCCATCTCTGTCCTAGAAGCCTTCAATGCTATGACCAATCCTTCCACTTTAGCCTAGGGGTGGCTGCGGCCATGATTTGTTTTGTAACCTCTCTGCAGAGCTGGTGGATCAGAGTTTTGAGCTTTTCTTTCTTCGCGACAACAAAGATTACTTTTGCGTTCTGTTGTGCGATGGTCTGTTCATCCATGCCAAGTTGTTGGTGTACTTGATGATCCCAATGGTGAATCTCCCGAAACACCTGCTGTCCAGGAAAATCCCCTCTGTGGATAGAGGTGATCCCTCTAGCCCTAGGGTGGGTCTAGCAACTATAGGAACATACTAACATCTACCTTCCTAGATTGTAAATGAAATTCAGAGCAAGGAAGATCACCTACCTCATTATGATGCTATGTTGTCATCTTCCGTCGAAGCTTCTTGATCCGTCGCTCTTCTCAAGCTTGATACACGCTACTACCAAAATTCGATTACCTATACAGAAAGTCAAGAAACCACAACAAGCATAAAACCATGACAAACATAAAACAATTACAACCTATCTAACTAATCAAGGAATGCTAGAAATATCATTATAAATGTAAACAAGAGTGGAAGATAAACATCAGATGAATTTTATTATGATAAAGACAAGGGGAGTTTACAACCAAGCCTTGATGTCAAGGCTTTCCTTCGGTAGATCTGTATCCAAGCATGTTTTCCACACTCTCACACACAAAGGTCTAATATCTCACTATGTTCCAAATCACACAAAAAAAATTACACTCTGCACTATTCTCCTGAAGCTATGATTGCTTCTTCTCTATGCTAATTTTTTTAGCTATCTGTTCAACTAGCACATCAATGGAAGATGGATATATTTATAGAGGAGAGGAGGAGGTTAGGATCCCTACAATAGTGGAAGGAAGGCCTTATCCCTTGGGAGGTTTCCCCATAAGGTGGAAACAAGAGGCCAAAGGAGGGAGGCCGTGGTTATTTAGTCGAACCACTCCCTATGACTCATCCACGAAGTTTTTGTGATTGAAACTTCACCTCTATTTTTAAAAAAATTCCATAAATAGATTGGCATGGGTGCTTAACTAGGACAGGGCACCAACTGGTGTAGGCTCAGTCTTAATTTTCTAGATCAACGCGGGAGTGTAGCTGGCTACTCGCGCCAAGGAAAAAATAAGTGTTTTTAGTGGTCTGCTCAAGAAATGATCAACAGAGGGAATGTTGTCATCATGGCAAGGGATGTAATGAATGTATTTGCAAGGCATGACACTTCTAATTAGTCACAAAAATGGCCCTCCAATGTGAAATATGGGGATTGCAGGGATAGTGAAAAATTACTATGTAACAGATGCCCCATAAAGTATGAAGTCCGAACATGAGTGAGGGCTGAAATGCTTTAAAGTACGTGCAAGGGACCAGACGCTGCTATTCGGAGACCTGCAAGTAAGGCATAGATACATATTAATAATTGAAATATTTGTTGAAAATACATGAATCCATGGTATAGGTGCAACTATCCATTAAGAAAAGTATCATGTGAATGGATCCTTGGCATGGATGTAGCCATCTGAATAAAGGGATCATATGAAATAGGTGCATGGTATGGGTGCAACCATCCATATAGAGAGGATCAAAACAAGAGAACCCACGGTATGGTCGTAGCCATATGTCTAAAAAATCATGTATATAATCATGAATGACTCATCAATCCTCGCAACCTGGACTTTTGTGATCGAAGCCCGGGGTCTTGTGCTCCAACACCACCCGATCAAAGTAAAAATTCCAATATGTGAATAGACGTGTTGAAGTCAAACATGCTAGAAAATCACTTGATTATCGGTCAATGATGTGAATTGTTAACAAGTGCAAGAGAAACCACCCATAATGTCAATGGCTCTCAAGGTACTGCTAGTACAATCCACGAAATGTGAACAGTGATCTAAAGTCGAAAACCCATGAAATAACTCGATCGAAGGCCAATTATGTGAACCTATTTTTGAATGTGAAGAACTTTCCATTAGGGCATGCAAGCTCTAAGGTACCAGAAAGGAGTCTCTAGATCAACTTCCCAGATAATTAGCTGAAGTCGACAGGAACTGATCCATCGAAGGGGGGTCATAAATAATCCCACATCATCGACACAAAACAGAGAAGGTAATATGAGTGTGAATCAAGACTGAAAAAGAGGATCAAGGAATGTACAAATTGTAGAAGGATTTGCTCTTGAACATATCAGTGACATGACTCTGGAATTTGGAAGCATTTGACTCAAACAGGATCAGAGGTTAGGTTGACAATATTTTTAATCGAATGAGAGGTAAACAAATTTACCAAACCCATGGATGCAAAGTGACAGAGTGAAGATATCCCGACCTGACACGAACTGTTGACAAGTGTCATCTTCAAGAGTGAAATACTGCCGACACAACTGATGAATAAATTCCATTTCCCCCCACCATTTCTGGCGAGTACCTCTTTATTTTTACACAATATTGAAGAAGATAGCATATGCTTGTCATATAAGTTTTTCCTTCGGACAAATCCAACCTAGTACATTTTAGGAGCCCTAGGAAGGAGGAACTCGAGTAACATCATAACGATGGAGTCCGATATCATTAGTTTAACGAGTCTGACAAAGGAATAACTCACCATATTTTCATATTTAGAGAGTTTGAAAAGAAAGCGGAAAAGAAAACTCCATTAGTCCCTTTTCGTAAATACTCTCACAGATCTGAAAAGGTAGAAAACTGTGTCCAAGAGAACCTCTTGGTCACGATAGGCTAAGGCATTCATTTTCTGTAAATAATCTATCCCAGCCTGAAAAAGGGGTAAACGTACACTGAGTAGATATAATTTCGTGGCCATTTAACGAGTTCAAAATGACAAGAGTCTCAACAATCTTTTCAATTTTAGAGAGTTAGAAAAGAGCTAAAAGTTGACTCCTCCTAGAGGAACGAGTGGTATAAAAGGTAGCATCTAGTTTCGGTGATGGTGGAACTAATCAGAACAAGATAAAGGTCAAGAGGCTGGCTAACAAACCACTCATTGCAGTGGTTCCTCAGGAATGGGTAAAACAATCAATTGAAGGCATATGATTGGGCAAGAAAATAGGGATGATGGAATGAGAAAACCAAGGCTCATCTAGAGAAACAGGCTGATAAAATGGAAATCACCAGAGGTAAAATAGGAATGGTTTCATTTTTACACAAGCTTGAAATCATGGGAAACTCTGTTTGGAGTTGGTTTCATTTTTACACAAGCTTGAAACAAAGATAAGCTATGCTTGAAACTGGTTTCATTTTTACACAAGCTTGAAACAGAAACAAACTATGATTTAAAAAGTAATAATGTCCCCAACATGGTGACTGAATTCGAGGTACATGCCCCCCAATCTTCATTCCATGCACCTGAGTAAACAGATGGAGGGAGTGAAGGTTCAGTTATGAGATCCAGAGAAAGAATCGACTCGGATTTTACAAGATCTAATCAAAGACTCAAATTGAACAGGAAAGTGTTTCATTGTTTTAATGAGGTTGACACATTAAAAGAACTACCCTCAAGACCTAATTCATTTTTTAACGAGGTTGACATAAAAGACGAACTATCCTCGGAATACTTTGTTTCATGTTTTTAGGGAACTTGACACAAGAAAAAAAACTCTACTCTAACGAGATTGTTTCATTTTTTAAGGAGTTTGACAGAAGAAAAAAAATGTGCTCCAAGGACCTCATCATGTTGAATAAGAAGTCATGGCTTCCAAGAGTTCTACATCCAATGGGAGAACAACATCTTAGAAATCAGGACCTAATGCCCCCAGCACACGATGCACAACGGCACTATCACTGAATGCGGGAATGGGATAGGTAGCCACATAATTAACCTACGGCAGGGAAGATACAACCGATAGATAAAGACCTGAAAAGGACGATGGTGGACCAGATTTCATGTCAGGACCAAAGAATGAAATTTGATCAATGGTCACGATCCAACCTTTGTGTGGAAAACAGATCACACGAAAGAGGGAAGAGACAAGTGCACCCATGACATAAGAATAGTCACACCCCAAGAGTAAATTGAAATCCAAGGGGCCTCGAACAACCATCATGTCTATATGGACGGTTTTCCCTCCCAAATTAACAGGAAACTTTGGAAGGATCCCTAACGGTTGACTGGTTCTTCTCTTAAATGCCAACAAATTTTGCATAATAGGTACAAGCTGCAGAGAACCAAAAGCTTTCCAAGTAGTGGAAGATAGAATACTAACAGATGCGCCTTCATCTATAATGGTGCTGGGTATGACCACATCAAAGGTCTGTACCATGATTTGAAAAGTAACATAAGAAGGAAGGCGGTATCCTACAAATCAACTCTAATCGAAGGAAGCGACCAAACTACTTGGAGGAGGTACCATCGAACTAAGATGGTTTTTCCTTGGTGTTACTCGAGCAAGAGGAGCATCCTCCTGGACCTCCATCATGGGAGCAAGAGGAGCAACTTCTTGAACTATAGGGATGGGATGATCTTTCTCCAAGTCCGAGGAATCTGAAGAAATAAGAGGAACGTGAGGGGGATGAGATCCACTCTTGAAAAAAAAGACCTGATGAACCATAGGCAGGATCAAGTCGACCGATTCCACGTCCAATGGTTGGTTGGGAACAGATTCCTAAATTTCAATTTCCAGGGGACCGGGATCAACCAAGGATGACTCTTGACCGATCGTGGAATCAACTAGTGGAGTTATTGAAGAAAGTTTCTGGTAACCAGCCAGAAGGAAGGGTGCATAAATAGTAGTGTTGTCAAACAATCTCTTGGCTTTTTCCATGTAAGGAAAAAGGTGAATGGAGTGATTCCCTTCACACAACTTACAGGGATTGGTAATCTTACCCTGCTTCTTATGAGTCTTTTCATTACTAATCGAAGATGTGCCACCAATATGACTTCCAGAAGCCAAAAGCAATGAAAGATGACCATTGGACCATGCTTCAAGCACCTTGGGAATGCCAGGGAAATCTCGAAGAAAATGGTCCCCTTTGCACAACATGCAAGGGAATTTGAATTTCCATGGAAGGTTGGATGTTTTATCAATGGAAAGTTTCTTAGGCGTAATAGCCAAAGAGCTAGCCTCTCCTTTATCTAACTTCTTCTTCTTCTTTTTCTTAGTCACCTAGTTACTAGAATCTAGACTTTCACCAGGAAAATTAGAAGAGGAGGATGAAGAGACATGCAAAGAAGGGGAGAGGTCCACTTTAGAATTAACATGATGTTGTTGAGGTGGAGGATATGGTTGTATAGTGGACGGAACACTCAAGACCACAGAGGTCAAGAATAACCAAATAGGAAAGCCAACAGTTAACCCAGGCAGAGATAAGGAGCACCAACATTCCCAAAAGAAGGAAAAGGGGCAGTGTTCCCATCGGAGGGGATTCCTTGGTTGGTAAAATCCTAAAAAATTGCCATTAGAAAAAACCCTAAAACAAAATGCTAAGGAATATGACTTTAACTAGGAATATTTCGTGGGAAAATAAAATTTTAAGACGCTGAAACAAAACTCTACCATTTCATATTTTAAGAGTCGAGAAATAGGAAAAAGGTAACTCTATCACTTTCAGGTTGAAACGAGCATGAAAGGACAAGAGATTGATTATCTTTTGACTTTTTAGAGAGTCACGAAAAGATCAAAATGACTACTCAGGTACTCTAAGAAAGAGGGTGTGCCAGGTTTCTGTGAACTTCCATATACACCTTGGTGATCAAAAGAAAGAGAAATGACCAAGGGCTTAACATATGTGCAGGTAGTCTCCCCAAATGCTGTGTTCGATGTATCACGGTTACAGGGTGGCAGACTCGATTTCCTATAGATAAAATGATTGCAACATAGAAGGGTATCCCTTTATATACTCAATGGTACAGGGAGCACAAGTCCTTACTAGTGTTGTCTAAAGCCAAAAGGCAAATGACTGCTACTAGGTTTTAAGATGCCAGAACATGTATCTAGCATAGACCACTAAAATTTTTGCATTAAGTTCCAATGTTTCCTTAGGTTCATTGAGTAAAATTTAAATTTAATCTTGAATTACGTCTCGGTTTCAAGGCCCTACAACTGTCATCTAAATCTCCTATATGCAGCTATATGAGAAAATAAATATTTCAATTCAATGAATGCTATCTAGTTAAGGGAAGAGTCTTAAACAATGATGCAACAAACAACAATATTGCAAATGAAACTTTTACCTAACTATATGACTTACACTATGAAAAAGTAATCTAAAAAATTCGACAATGCGAATTATGCAATGTAATCTATGCAAAATCCTCTTTTTTGAAAACTATGCAATTGTAATCTATGCACAATTTCCTTTTCGTTTGAAAGAATAATAATGCACTCAATGCATTTTCGATGAAATGAGAATCTACTTAATGCATGCTTTTAATGAAAGAGAATGCAATCACTGCGATTTTTAGCTTTCAATCATTAAAAAATTTGATCTAAGTTCAATGATAAATCTCAAAAAGAGTTTTCAATGCAATGTGATCTAATGCATTTTAACGAAAAATAAAACTTTGAGACGAAAACTTAATGAACGCAAATTTTCTTAATGAAGGATAAATGCAAACGAGATGCAAACAAACACTAAGAATGCAATTGTTGTTTTAAACACTTTGTAATGAAATTCCTCAAAAGGCTACAAGACATATGAGGTCAAGCACAAAAAGGACTTCCAAAGCATGATCTCAAAACAAGGCATTCATTCCCTTTTACATCAAGCAATCATAGAAAGAAGACTTTTCAGCCGAACAATGAGCAATGTAATCTATGCTTACAAGTGAAAAAGTAGAAGAGAGAACATGTAAAGCATAGAAATAAAAATACTGGAAGGGAAAGACACACTGGTGGAGGAATTAGGGAAAAAACCTCAATTTTTCACACACCCTCAATTTGGTACAACCTTTGGGGGTGAAACTAGCGCCAACTAGCGTGACTTTCTCACTGACAACTGGCACCAATGGCCAATTGGCCCAGGTTGCTAACTGAAAACTCACACCAATTGATGCGACTGATAGAAAAATAAAAGTGCCAATGCCTTAACAAGAAAAACAAATAATTTCTCCCAACCAAGACCAGACTCACCACTTCAAGTAAAAACTAAAAGATTGTAATTGATGAATAACATAGGAACAAATACGGAAATGTTCATTCGAGTAAATATGTCAAACGACTAAGACCTTAAAGAGTGAAAAACTCAAACAAAACTCCCTAGTGGAGTTGCCAATCCATTTTCCAAGTAAATCCCCTCTGCAGACAAAGGCGATCCCTCTAGCCCTAGGGTGGGTCTAGCAACTATGGGAACATACTAATATCTACCTTTGTAGATTGTAAATGAAATTCAGAGCAAGGAAGATGACCTACCTTGTTTTGATGCTATGTTGTCATCTTCCGTCGAAGCTTCTTGATCTGTCGCTCTTCTCAAGATCGATACATGCTTCTACCAACGTTCGATTACTTATATAGACAGTCAAGATACCACAACAAGCGTAAAACCACGACAAACATAAAAAAATTACAACCTATCTATCTGATCAAGGAATTCTAGAAATATCATTATAAATGTAAACAAGAGTGGAAGATAAACATCATATGCATTTTATTATGCTAAAGACAAGGGGAGTTTACAACCAAGCCTTGATGTCGAGGCTCTCCTTCGGTAGGTCTGTATCGAAGCATGTTTTCCACACTCTCAAACAAAAAGATCTAAGATCTCACTATGTTCCCAATCACACAAAAACAATCACACTCTGCACTATTCTCCTAAAGCTATGATTGCTTCTTCTCTATGTTAACTTTTTGAGCTATATGTTCAACTAGCACATAAACGGAAGATAGCTATATCTATACAGGAGAAAAGGAGGTTGGAATCCATAAAATAGTGGAAGGGGGACCTTATTCCTTGGGATGTTTCCCCATAAGGTGGAAACAAGAGGCCAAAGGAGGGAGGTCATGGTTATTCAGTCAAACCACTCCTTATGACTCATCCACGAAGTTGTTGTTATAGAAACTTCGCCTCTATTTTTAAAAAACTTTCCATAAGCAGATTGGCATGGGTGCTTCACTGTGATAGAGCGCCAAATGGTGCGGGCTCAGTGTTAATGTTCCAGCTCAACGCAGGAGTGTAACTGGCTACTCGCACAAAGGAAAAAACATGTGTTTTTAGAAGTCTTCTCGGGGAATGGTCAACAGAGGGAATGTTGTCCTCATGGCAAGGGATGCAATGATGGTATTTGCAAGGCATGACACTTATAATTAGTCACAGAAATGACCCTCCAATGTGAGAGATGGGGATTGCAGGGACAGTGACAAATTACTGTGTAACAAAAACGTAGTGTGGAGACCCTATAATGCTATGCGGGGTAGCTTGGCAAGATTCAACTCCACCCCTGCACCTTCTTGGAGCTGGATCTCTTGGTCCAGCTAACTGATCACAAGGGTGGCACTAGCTAAGGGACAAAGATGACTTTCTTCTGTGGCTAGTGCTTGACTGCTAGATTCCAAGGGAATTTTTCCCTGAGCCACGCTGGTCTGTATCGTGTTTGTCTTTTGCTGCAAGGTTAAAATTTCTTCCTGGATGGTGTTGATCACAGCCTTCTGGTGTTCCTCTAAAGCTACCCATTTTTCTTCGGTGGCCAGTGTGACGGCATCTGTGATTTGTTCAAGATCTCCATCCATCAATGTAACCATCTCATCTTGTTCCTTTTACTGGGTGCGTTGCTTCTTTTGGGGTCCCTTAACAGGCTCACCTGTCTGCTTCATACCTTCGACGTTTAGTTCCTCCGTGCCTAGCTGTGGATCAACCTAGGTTTTATCCTTGATGGTCTTTGTGGTGGTCTGATTTGGCTGCGTGTCCTTTTTTGGGGTTGCGCCTGAGTCTTTCCCTATGCTTCCAGTCTCCTTGGTGATAACACGTGGGAGTACATGCGTCGTGCTAGTACCGGCGGTGCCCCTTGCATGGGTTTATCTTCTAGGCAGGAGGCCATAGCGCAATCACATTGTCAATTTCCTCATCTGCTACCATATAAGGCAGTGACATCCAGGTTTTATCTTTGTGGCTGTGGAGTTGAATGTTATTTGTGGTAATATGGAATGTTGCGATACTCTTGTACTTGTCATATACTGTTGGGGACAGCCGAGGTCAAGAATTGATGGTGGCAGCCACACTACTCTGGAAGAGGACCCAAAAGACTTGGTTATCTTCTATGTGCTGTGTGTCCTTGGAATCCCACAATTGGGCATAATTGGTCCCTTTCCACATATCTGGAGGGAGCTCGGGGAGACCGACTCCACAGGGGTTTCCTAGGCAACAAGGGCTATAAGAAATAGTATCCAGGCATAACAGAAGGCTTTTTCCTACTCCTGTGATTCGCGTACATTGGCTAAGAACTTGTTGCTTATGTATTGGGCCCAATTGAGGTAGACCCCCTTTGCACACTGACTGGATAGCCCAATGACATAGGCAAGGATGGTTGCAACCTGGCACTTTCACATTAGCTTGCAAGCTAGTAATATGGTGCCCATCTATGTAGCCAGGTTGCTGATGGATTTTATGACGAAGCCCCGCATATTCCTTTCCACATGTTAGGTTTTACGCACACATTGAGTGGTGTCCCTTAATATTTCTTGCCCACATACTCCAGAGGGTGTGGCCCATTCATGGGAAGGCTCGTAATTATATGGACCAATGCAGCATCTATGGGGACCCTATCCCGAATCCATAGGCAACCATTGTGAATTAGGGCAAGAAACTGTTGGCCCAACCGATCCATGATGTTATAATGGCCAAAGTGGGGCATATCTAGCCAATTCTCTTGGCTAGCACTAAGGAATGATTGTGACCCCATTTTCCATGTAAATTATGTCAAAGTACAGCGTGGGGGTTAGTTCAGGGAAGGCTTCGTAATTCGCCAAGTCGTGATCGTCGAATTTAACTTCATGGAGCTTCCTGCAGGGGTTACTCAGGATAGGGACTTATCCTGGGGTTAGCAACATCTACAGATAGGTAACCAGGCCATCAAGGTTCTTTGTTGTGTATGTCAAGGGCCTGCACGGCCAAATGAAGGGAGGTGACTAGTTGATCAGATTGGTAGGTAGGGCTTCCTCTTGTGTAGCTTGAGCCTAAGGCATTGCTCGTGGGGACTTGGTATTCCTTGGGGACGTCCTAGGCTTATTTGAATCTCATTTCGCAGCTTTGGGGGCTTCCCGGAGCCCTGTGCCTACTATTTTCCCTTCCTTGTGACTGGCATTGAGGGCACTTCTTCATCCTCGGACCTAATCTCCATTACTTCCTCAACTTTTGGGGCAGTAGGTGTCAAGGGCTCAACTGGGTTAGTGGGTGTCATCCTAGTGCGAAAAATGAATCCCGACTCTGGGTGGCTATTGTCAGTACGGGGAGGTTGATCCAACAACAGAGGGACAATGCAGACCTGAAAAATCTTACAGCTCAAGCTCGCGTGAGATGAGGATAAGTAAAAGTTATGAAAGTGAGACAAAACCCTTGTTTGAGCTATCAGGCCCTTTTTATAGCATCTGTGGGCATCCAACGGTAGGGTAAACTTGACCTGGAACTTACCATTAGGTAAACAATAAAAAATCCTCAAAATATACCCCATTAAATGTGAGTGGCCCACTCCTGTTAATGGTAAATTTTGGTTTTTACTAGATGTTACTATGCCAACGGCTATTTTTTGCACCTCTTGTGTGCTTGGTGTTCCTCCTACACTTGGCTTAAGTACCTGCACCTCCTACGCATCATCCCCCAACACAGGCTGAAGCCCTAAGTAATTCAAACCCAAAGATATGTTCGCTCGGCTTGTGTCATCGCAACAGAACTGGGACGTCTTTGTGAGAAAATATTTTAGAGGTGCTATGATCACTGCATATTTCCGAACAAACTTTTTGTAATAACCTACGTGGCTGAGAAGTGAACGCAGCTGCCCCTTTGTTGCAGGAGCTGGCGGATATGTAATATTCACATCCCCAATTTTAGCCAACGTGGGGTGCATCTCAATGCTATCCGTTCGCAGCCTGAGTGGTTCGGTAACCGTGCGCACCCTATTCAACTCTGAGTCAGGACCCTCTCATGGATCGTTCTTACCTTATTTTGGGGCTAGGATGCAGTATTGGACCATTCTTGGTGTCTGCAACACCCAATTGGGTATTTCAGGTGTGACACACAGGTAGGTTTTTGGGGAAAGGACTTAGGCTACTTGAACTATTGTTTCAATGTGTTCTTGATCTTGTCAATGGTTGAGTTTGCATGCTATCTGATGTATCCCATGTACCAATCCAAAGCTCTTCCTTCAAAGGCAAGGGACAGTTGTGCCCTCTTCACTGCATCACTAGCTACGTTCTGTGTAGTCCATACCGATTCTGTGACAAACTAGAACTGCTCCATGTCTTCATCTCCCACACCCTTAAAGGTAGGTGACTTCATGTGCATAGCAATGTCATCTTCTGGTGGTGGAGGTGTGGGTGAATTCTTTCCCCTACGCTGCTTTGAAAGTGATGTGGCTAGAGGACGCTACGCAACTGCTTCTCTTATCGGGATGTAGACATATCTACCTCCTTCTAGGTTGATCCGATAGTATTTTCCTCTTTGCATTGTACTCTCGTCCAGATCAGAGGTCATTCATTTGGTGTGGCTACACAGAATACTTTTTTCGCACTGTAATATCTTAATCAAAAATGGTAAATTATTCATAAACTTACCCCTAAATCCTTTGAAGAATCTTCACTCTGCTTCAGAGTAGGAGACAGAATGATCGATGGCAAATTCTGTCAAAAATCCTCCTAGCATGATGTCCACCTAGTGGTATATTTTTCCAGTGATTGTGTTATCAACCTTCTCTAATTGCTAGATCAATTCTGGGGTCCACTATGTGACCCACTTGTCCTTCCAACACTTCTGAAATTTGACCAGCCATGCGAGCCACTCCTGGAGCTCGATCGCAATGGTTACAAAGAAGATATCATAGATATCCTTGAAAATATACTTATTTTTCCATTCTTCTGCGGTCAACCTCTTACTGCGGTTTTCTTTTACTACGAATTCCTAAACTTGTTGTTTGAACCATTTGTTAGCCACCCATATTTTTCTATCATATCGGCTGGTGGCTAAATGATTTTTGCAGCCTTCAAGAAACAAATTTAGCCCTGAAATTGTTGGTGCTTAAAGTATTTTTGATGAATCCATAACTGCTGATTAATCTTCACAGCTGTTTCCCTCTTCAAAACCTCTGATATCCTGCAAAAATCCAAGTCAAAAAACTGCTGCATGGCCCTTTTTCCCCTCCCTTTCTTACAAGCTAACCCCATTTTCCATTTTCCTTTTTCCCATGAAAACCCCACAAAACCATATGTTTTCCCCTATCCCTTCATAAATTTCATTTCCTAAGGTTAAAAACCCACTTTTTAACCTTGTCGGAACCTTAAATCCTTTGGAAAGTCATTGAAAAACCATAGAAAATACATATTTTTGTGTATTAATGTTTTTAGCCCCTCAGGCTAAGCCCCGCGCTTTTTTCTCTCCATGTGACCCGACGCCATGACTAAAGTGTTTCCCCTGCGAAGGCTTTGCTCTATCCGTAGGGTCAAACCTTGGTGCCTCCGTAGTTGACTCCTTGGGATGGGTGAAGACTTAATCTAACGGCTGCCATTCACTATGGGGGGTTGCTCCAAAAGTCTCGAGTCTATACACCTTGGCCCCCCATAGTTCATCTCCCCTGTCCGATCAAAAACCAATCGATGGAGCGAAACTGTTTCCTGGTGGACCCCCCCATTTCCCACGCTGATTTCTAAATACTGCCTGTTTCCATTCCACACCGTCTTTCAGGCAAAGCCAGTTTTCTCCCATCGGCCAGTGATTCCATATGCTAGCCGACACGTGTCCTCGACACTATTTCAAAACCACCGCGCGACCGAACAATTTCGCGCATTAAATTTCATACCAGAGATGCCTATTGGAATTCACCTCCACCGTCCGATCTAACCCCTCCCATCCGATGGTTGTCAATCCCCCGATCTGCTCGACTGTTAACTAACCTGCTCGCCGTTTAGCCAAGCCCCCGCGCAACAGAAAATCAATCTCCACCGTCGATATCTGCAGATCGACGGCTCACATTTAAACTCCCGATTCCGTTGCCTGGTCAACATTTTTCCTCTGACTTTCTATTGCGTGATCCCGACCATCGATCACTGCGTGATCGACGGCTCAGATTCATCCTTCTCCATTGATCGCCCCGTTCAATCTTGACCGTCGATCTCTGCAGATCGACGGCTCCGATTTAATCCTCTGATCACCCATTCCACGATCACCCTGATTTTATCCTGGCCGTTGGATGATGCCATCAGATGGCCCACGCTCCTCCGCACAGTCCCCGATGTAGATTGACCTATATGCAGAATTATGTAATGTTTTTTCATGTTTTTGCAGGTTTGAATGTATTTTCCGTCATTTCCAAAGAAGATTCGGCGACTGAGGGTGACGACCCTCCCTTGTTCGATTCCTCCGAGGAAATCATCTGCAGGGGTAAATATCACGTTTCATTGATTTTTTATTAGGAATTGATGCCTTGTATGCCCTACGCAACCCTCCAAAATAGAAAAACCATGAATATCAATGCAGAGAAAGAGTATCAGATGTTGAAGACTAAAAATGAACTAGAACAGAGCATAGGTGGACTGATTTATGGGGATTAAGGCTAAGACAGTTATCAAATGCCTAATCCCCGATCTAAAAACACAATTTGAAGGAAAACCTAAAGTGTTTCATCAGGAAACCCTTCACCACCACAGATGGAATCAAATTGATTCTTCCCAACAAGTAAAGTGCCACCTGTGCCTCAAAGTATTCAATCAGAGGCTGAATTTATTGAACAGGATCAGATTTTGCCTCGAAATAGCCAAAGAAGTTATTTCTGTCAGGGATTTAATGAAGGAATGTTTGCAAAGTAACCCTAAGATGAGCCTCAAAGGTCAACAAAAGCTTCTTCCGAGCTTGAATCATAAGTGTAAATCAATTAATGCAGTATAACAGCTGTACATTTTCTTCCTTGAGCCTCCCAAGGGAAAACATTAATTCTGTATTAATTGTATTTGAGATATTTAATCAGATCTCACCTCCTCATCCTTCTATAAATACTTCAGTACAAGATGAGTGAGGGGTTGGTTGGTTGCTAATGTAATTGCTGAAGCATTGTTATGTAATTGAGCTGAAGATTTTTGCTTGTAAATAGTGGTTTCACTAGCTCTTGGAGGTTTGCTTGTAGCAGATAAGTTAGGTTGTGAAGAGAGATGAATTAAAACACTGGATTTAAAGATTGTAACTGGTTTGGAGCATCAATACAAGCTTATTTATGGGATCCTGATCTATGTTGACGGTGATGTTATTCTCTTTGTAACTTGTTTTTTTATTTCTGTTTTCATTTTGTTTCATTTTCCACTATAAAGAACAGTTTAAACAGGGTTAGGACCTGCTGTATACCAGTAACCTTCTCTGCCTGAGAAATATTTATTTAAATTTTTTCTTTCCACTGTGTTATTTGAAAATGATTTAATTCAGTTTAGGCATAAGAATGTTGGCGTTCCCTCATCTTACTGCCTTAGTTGGATATTGTTTTTTAATGTTATTTTCAGTATATGTTGCGTGAAGATAAACTGAAGGAAGATATGGTTAGCCCTGGTCCCAGTCTTGTCTGATCAAACTATCTGATTGTTTCCCTTAGAATGTGTTAAAAGATGACTAGTTTCAAAGTACTTATCAGATCTTAGGCCATTCTGTGTTATCTTTGTGATTGTCTTGGAAGTTTCCAAGTAAAGAAGAGCTAGGAGAGGATTTGTGGTGAGCCCGGCCTGCTAGCTTCTACTCCAAAGGTTGTCTTCAAGTTTCCCTTTGTTTCTTATGTGTTTTCTATTGGAAGTGTATCAAAGGTTGGCTAGTTTCAAAGTACTTACCAGATCCTAGTTTGCTTTCATGTCTTTCTTAAGTGCCTGGTCAAAGGCTGGATAGTTTCAAAGTACTTACTAGATCCTATGCCGCTCTTTGTTCTGCATCTGTTTATTTTCCCCTTCTTAATGTATCACTCCATTCCATAAATCAAACCTTTAAAGAGATCCTTAGGCATAGATGACTTGCCCCATAGACCACTCTTGAACCTGATTGTTTCAATTAAATCCTCTTATGACTCCATAGCCCAATGGACTGAAAACATGCAATTATCTTTTTTCTAGATCAAAGCTTACTCTTTTGCTTGCAACTTCTCACCTTTGAACCTATTTTCATATAGATATTTCCGCCTCTAACAGCAATCATGTTCAGTCATCCAAACAAAAAACCAAACCCTTGAACTTCATAACTAGCCTAATATCATTACTTTAAGCTTTCAAAGACAAATCCATCTTTGTACACATTGGAGAGATCCCTCTCCGGATTCAGGAGGGCTAGATCCTAGAATCCCAAAGCTGGTTGAAATGATGTTAAATCTGTGTTCGGACTTTGCCAATCTTGCTTATTAAAGAGACCTAACACCATTCATCAATTTCTTTTCTTTGAGGTTTCCAGTATAGCCTTGGCATTACTTGATCCCCTCTTTCAAAATTCTCCCAGTCCCGGCAACAGAACCATTTGTTGGCTCGAGGGATCCTGACCCAGGTTTGGAGGTGAAGGTTTTCCAACAAACCCCTATAGTACTAGCCCTTTTGGCAGTGACCTTCTTGGGCAAGCCAAAGTCTCATCCAAAGTAGTATGGTAGGGTGCTAGAACCAGGTTTCCGCACCCTAGGAGAGGGCAGGTAAGTCAGGCAGAGCTGCGTTCGTCTTCACAAATATCAGATCGCATATTACAAAACCCAAATCTATCAGTCCCTTCACATCCACGTGTGCAATACCATATATAATCACAATAAATAACAGATACAAGACAATAAATCAACATAGCATAAGTACTTAAAACAGTTACTGGCGGAGCTCAATATAGTGTTATGCATAACATAACAAATTCAGATCATAGTATAAACAAGTAACACAAGTACTTTCACAGCTTAAATCAGTGACATAGAGCATACATTATCAAATATCACAGATTCATAAGTCCAATAGATTCAGATATTCAACAGCTTTTTGCATTCATTAATCCTTCAGATCCTTTTAAAATACCCAAAACCCAAGCTGCACACATAGCAGCAGGGTCCACACACAGCGGGACTGAGGATCTCCGTGCACGCAAATAATCGAAATCCTTTCCCCAAAAACCCAAAACAGATTTGCTAATTCTCAATTCGCACCAATATTAGTTCAATATCTACCTTACAACTCAAAAAGGTTCAATTAATTATACTACTTTATCCTACGCATCCAATGGTCTGAAAACCATGGTTTGCAGACTCTTGGTCTACCCTTGACCCATTTACAATGCATTAGGGGCTTTGACCCACCCAAAACCCCTGCGTTAGGCTAAATATAATAAAAAATATACAAAAATGGACTAGATTCACAGCTTTTGTAGGATACCCTATTCCAACAAGTTGTTATTTTTTTTCCTCTCCATTCTAATCCGTAGAATATACCTTTCCAAGTTCCCCTCTCTTTTATTTCCATTCTTCTCTACACAAATTGAGATTTAACACAACTTTACACAATGTCTCTAAAGCCAGATCAACAACCATTCAACCCTACGGTCTACCCTTAGGTGGACCTGAATCACATGGCTTTGGCAAACATACATTTCAAAATACACAAGATAGAGTCTAACTTCTATTTATTCGATGCCTACTAATGGCTCAAGGACAAATTGCTTCATGCAGTTCATAATATAGGCCTATGGGAGACCAAGTTGCCTTACTATATTTTCCCCAAAACCCATAGTTGTCCATAGTGTTGGGTATGTGTTATATTCTTTCCACGAATAGCCCCACGTGTTGTACGTTGCGTCAGGCACAGCAGGGGGGTCACAAGGGGGGAGGCAGCCCCCACTGTTGGGGTCCGGGGCACCACCTCGGAAAAAATTTGTTTGTTGTGCGGACCCACCCATGTTTTGTGCATGATTTTGCACATGGTTTTGGGGTACGATGGTTTTCGGCCCCTGGTATTCTGTAGATCCGTTCAAGGGAACTATTATTATGTTCTAATCCAAGGTTAATGGATTGGGGTTTATGTATGCTTCAACATGTATATATATGTGTTGTGACACTAAAAGGAATATAATGAAAAATCAAGCTAGTCGTCCCAATTTCGGATCCAGGGGAAAATATCTGTGTTTATCTATTTTATGTTTCATGCTCTCGCTATTTTTTATTTTCTGTTATAAGATTCATATGTAGATAATTTCTGTTCAAGGTTAAAACCTACACATAGTTCATTAGAAAGTGTCACGCATGTTATGACAACAACTAGAGATGTATAGTGACTCCAGCAGGAGAGGTCTTGTTTTCCATTAATGCCCAATCCATTCAGAAGATGATGCAGGCCCCCATTTTTGAAGAAACCATCCCTTTCTCCTATGAAGCCCTTAGGGAGTATTATTAGAAGCTGTAATTTTCCAGCAGGGATAAAACCTTAGACCTCTTCATGGCCATTAATACCCTAATGGCTACAAATAATCCCCCATATCCTTCATTTATTTTCCATGATAGGATCCAACATATTTTCACCTTTTTGTCATATTTTTTAGGGTATGACATAGATGAGTGGGTAGATGAATCCGTAATTGGTTTCTTATCCTTCCTTTCATCAGATTCTAAGCCATAATTCATGTTCAATTATGCCCAATTTCTTGTTGATGGCATCCATAATCAATTCTTGAAATTTTAGGTAGAGGAGGTGTTCAAATACAGTTCTGTCTTGGTTTAAATGTTTGTTTATTTTAAATATAATAGGTTTCAATTTGGCATGATAAAGCTAAATGATGACTCTCTGCCACAATCAGTCATTTTATTGGCCACTTTATTAATAAAAGAACAGAAGAATTACACCTACAAGATTTTTGTGGATTCATTTGTACATATAAAAATCAATACTCTCAGCAGTGAAACAAAGCCAAGGGTTAGTGAAGAAATTAAGAATATTATGGAGTCGATAGATCAGGTTATAACAAAATATTGGTACTTGTACCAAAATTATATAGAGATATGAGTTTCTGGGTGTGAATTGGTCCCCTAAAAACTACCAACGTACCTATCTATGAGGATATTTACTTTAGAAAATATAAGACAAATGATAAATGTAGATGAGGTGAATTTTGTCTTTGCAAAGAAAAAGTCTCAATTCAATATCAAATCACAGATTGGTCCTTTCATTTGCAACAGCAGAGAAATGGGGGAGGAGGTTGATAGGATATTGAAGGAGATGAATTTCACTCATAGTTTCACCTGGTCCTATGTCTAAATGGGGTTCATCTCCAAGAAAAGGGTGGAGAACAAGTCCACGCCATACATCCATACACACAAGTTGGAAATAGAATAGTTCATGAATCAAGAAGAGTGGGTAGCCAATACACTAGAGGAGCCTGAAGAATAGGTGATTTCCACCTTAGGCATTCAAACCACAACTCCATAAGAAATGAAGTTTATAGGAGCTAAAGAAGACAAGGGAAAAGAACCAAAGAAAGAAATAGGAAGAAATAGGATAAGGGATGATCAGTCTTACATGGACATTGACACATCCACCAAAGAATTCAAGATGAAATACAGGAAGAGAGGAAGAGTCCACATGGATATAGACTAGAGTAGTGAAAAGGATCAGCAAAAATTCGTTATAATCAGAGGTTCACCAAGCTCTTCCCAGAAGGTGGCCAGACAATTTTCTCAACATCTTCTATGACCATTCCATTCCAACAGCATAATTTGTAGACTCCTACATCTACTGCCACTACAAGGGAAAAGAAGGAGAATATATGAAACATTCAAAGAGATCAAAAGAAAGAATTAGATACTCAAAACAAGCACCTACAATCAGTTCTAGAAACAGAAAAGTAGTTCACATAGCAGGCTTTTATCAACCTTTGACTCTGAAAAGTGAAGAATGAAAATGGCTTTCTTGGAAGCACAGATCCCTCAGCCCAAAATAGCAGTAGACTACAAGAAAAATTCTTTCAAACTTGATATTAAAAATATTCATCCAATAGACCAAATGGAAATGCGCAAACAAACAGGAGAAATGATCTCCTCCACATTGACCAGTACATCCATGAGCTTATCAAAGTTGTAGGTTTCATCATCTAATGCAC
Organism: Pinus albicaulis; assembly: GCA_034641835.2. Lineage (NCBI taxonomy): Eukaryota > Viridiplantae > Streptophyta > Pinopsida > Pinales > Pinaceae > Pinus > Pinus albicaulis. Next base: position 544,650,075 of record CM076570.1, read on the forward strand.
AATCACAACTTAAAATGGATAAATTTTCTACCATGACCAAAGATACAAGGATTAAATCCCTGGACATCTTAGTGATACAAACTGGGTATGACCCAACAAATATTCCAGTGGTGGAAGAAATTGTAAGAAAGAAAAATGCAGACATAGCTTCTTTGAGGAAGCAGCTTAAGATGCCAGCAATGGAAGATCCTATAAAAAGGATATATAATAAAATGAGACACATAAGGCTGAAATGATGAAGCTGATCATTGAACAAGCTAAACAGATCAAGAAAATGGAAAATGAGATGGAGAAATTGATAAAAGAGAAACAAAAAGCAATAAAAGAGGCAGTAAAGGAAGCCGCAAAATAAGCAGCGAAAGCCATGATTCCATTACAAGCAATCCCTCTTGTTGTCATACATTCAAAAAAAACCATAGATATAGGTACATCAAGTGGAGGCACTAAGAAGTTAGCTAAGGCTATGGAAAACATGTCTTTGCAGATAGCAGAAATCAAAAAGCCTCAAGACCAAGTCAATGCCTTACAAGATCATATAAAGAGAAATGATTCAGCACATGCTACATAGCTTCATATCAACATGAAAGTGACAAAGAGTTTGCAAAATTCTCTACAGGAGTCTTCAATTGGGAATATGGTAGGAAGATTCAAAGAAATTGTTTGGTTGAATATAATTGACTCCATGAATGAGATATGACCATCCATCCAGATAATTTTTTAGCAGAGAGATCTAATTGATTTAGTGAGGGTTGCCATAGAAAAATAAAATGGTGAACTTGGAGATAAGCCTGAAAGTGCCACAAATATCCTAAAATTTCTAAATTCCAAAAGAAGTTTTGAATTGGAACCCCTTGCAGTAGAAGACATGACAAAAACCATACTTGAGGTCAAGAAAGTGCTAAATAAAAGGAGTTTGGTTACATAGGTGGAGGAAAAGTGTCATTAGCTTCAGATTGGAGTAAGAAAATTCTTCAATAGGATTAAACCTCTAAACAAAAAAGGATTTCCTTCCTTGTTTGTGATAAATGACAAGCTTATGGCTAAGTGAGATTATGTAAAGAATCTCACTAATATTTCCAGGGATGAATCCAAGCATGCCAATATGAAGAACACTATGACAGGGAGAGCTTTCTACGAAGTTCTCAGAAATGAATTTTTCATACAGAATGAAATCAAGAACATTTTCCATCTAAATCCAACATTCACGAAGTATACAAAGACTAATGAAATATACAGAAGGTTAATCATAATCAAAATTCTGAATCCACAGGAATGGGAGAAATTATGTGACTTTCAAGAAGTGTTACAGCTCAACATGACAACAGAACATCCAACTCAACTCATTATTCAATTCCCCAGCCCTAGATCTTCCAGCACAAAAATCCATTACAACACTCAATAGCGGCTTTATGGAGACTTTATCCATCTGTCAAAACTATTTTAATGTGTCCACATAGTGGTCACAATTGTCAATAATCAGTTATCATTGTAAAAAATATAACATTTCCTCTGTTTATATGGTAATTAGTAGGAATTGGTTTAAATATTACATTTTTATTCAGTATTAGGGGTTGGACGATTGTAAGCTTTTTCTAATTGGAGTATTTGTAATTTTGGAGCTGAAGCATCAATAAAAATGACCATTTTGCAATATTCATGTGTCGTATTTTTCTGGTGATGTATTTTCTTTACTGTGTTTAATGTTTCCACTGTTTCTTCTTTCAATGTATCATTTTCTAATTGTAAAACAACAATATAAAGATTAATATTTGCTACATAGAGAACCTTAAGTCTGGCTGTGTTTACAATTTAAGTGTTTTTACTCTAATGTCTGGTTTAATTATACTTAATTTCTTTTAGACCACTACTGAAATCAGTTTTCTTCATTCCATACTTCACTTTGTTATAAATAACCAGCCTATATAGCGAGTTTGCCTTCTAATTTCTCTGGAAAATTGATGCATACACTTAATCTGTTTGACTCCATAGCCCAATGAAAATATTTTAAAGTGATCCCTTAAATCCAACCAAAATTATTAGTCAAAAACAACTCTCACAATCAATTTAAATAGCCTAATATCAGAAAACTTAAAAAAAAAAGCTAAATCTTATAGAGAGATCCCTCTCTAAGTATAGGAGGGCTAGATCCTAGGCTCCAAAGTGATTTTATGTTTTCCTTTATAGTTTATTCTTTCCAACCTTATAAATTATAGATCTATAACATAGTGGCGACCATACTGTGGAGCTTGATTGAAAAACACTCTTTTCATTCGAATTTAGAAACCCCAGTTAAAAGCATTGTATGATAGAGTATCTTTTTAAGATTGGTTTCTTTTAGTTATAAATAATTATTTTTTCTGTGATTCTGATCTAAATTATGGCTCCTAAGAGAATATCCACTAGATCCCATCTTGATCCAAATCCTCCTCCTATAGTAGACAATCTTGAGAAGATTTTGAGAAAGACTCCTAAAACTAAAAGTCAAACCAGTAGCAGGGTTCTCCACAGATCTAACTCCCTCACTGAAAAACTTTGTCACTTTCTAAGGCATTCAATTTGATTTAAATTTTGAACAAGGTATATTCAGGACCAAATTTGATAATTGGACTAACCATACAGTTTTTGATCCATCTATCCTACATCAAAGTCTAGTGAAAGAAGCCTACTCCCAAATTCAATTTGATATCCGGCTTCTCCAGGATTTTGATACTCTCCAAGATATAGTGACAGAGATTACTTCAACTATTGATGGTGCCTACCTCCAACAATCTGTAGAGTTAACTGCATTAACCATAGTAGCTTCTTTAATTACATGTCAAACTGTCCATATTAGGTCAGTTAGTCCTTCTTCCTCCACAATCCCTACCACTACCTTTGTTCATCCCCATACTCAAATTTTTACACAAGCACCTTCTCCCACTACCTCTACCCATCCTACTTCTTCCATTGTTGACCTTCCTCTACGACCTTGACCAATCATGGCAACCAGATATGCCCCATTGGTGTTGTCAGCACCTTTACTCGCTATGCCCCAGGATTACCAATACAAGATTCCACAATTTGATGGGACTAGTCCTGCAACTGCCCAAGAACATATATATAAAATAAATTATTTTTTTGACCTATAAGAAATTGATGAAGACAGTGTCAAATTGAGAATGTTTTCACACAGTTTAGGGGCTGAATTTAGAAAATGGTTCAACGGTTTAAATGCTAATATAATTCATGATCTCCCTGCATTTCTCAAAAAATTTATTAATAGATGGGAAATTAAGAAAAAACCTATATATATTTTATCAGAATATGAGTATGAAGAGGTCCCTAGGAGAGAGTGTACAAGATTATTGCACACGATTCAACGATATATACAATACACTTCCTGCTCATATGAAACCACCAAAAGGGTTAGTCCTGTTTAAATTCCCAGATGGTTTTGAACTAGACATGGCCTATCAACTTAGCATTAGGGGAATTTTGAGGTCTAAAATGGGCCTCATAAGGAAATTATAAAATAATAGTGGAAATAATAAAATAAGATTTGATTACATCATCAAATTTTAGAGGGAAAAAAGAAAAAACTACTTTTTCAACTCATATTTTCAACTTATGTCCCAATTTTTTTACTCAAATTTCAGGTGGGAGTACTCATTGCATGAAAAATTTAATTCTTCATCCAAGTAGTACCCATGTTTCATACTTTTGATGGATGCTGCTACATGAAAAATGAGAAATGCATGAAAAACGTGATTGCAATCACATTTTTTCATGTATTTCTCATTTTTTGTGTAGCATCATCTATCAAAAGCATGCAACATGGGTACTCCTTGGATGAGGAATTAAATTTTGCATCCAACAAGTACTCCCGCTCGAAATTTGAGTAAAAACTTTGGGAGATAAGTTGAAAATACGAGTTGAGAAAATAGTTTTATTATTTTATTATTTTTTAATCTTTCTACCCTTTTACTTAAAAAATGGTGAATCATCCCCCATGGTTGACATCATCATCTTGAATCCTATTGGTACTTAAAAAATGTATTTTGGTTGTACATTTTTCTTAGGAGGCCCATTTATACCTAAAAATTCCCCTAATGGGGAGAGAGACTCATCAACTTTAGAAGAAATGCAAAGAGATGTTGTGAGTGTAGAAGCCAGCTTGTTAGAAGAAAGAGCTAGGATGAGAACTGAGAGGAGAGTTGCTATAAGAGAAGAACTTGTAGGCTCTATATCTGATCCCAAATTTGACAATTTGGTAAGGGATATGGAGAGAATGATGGATAATTAGTTTGAATGAGAGAGTTATTCCCAGAGAAAATCAAGCAGCTCCTCAAAAAAGAAATTAGAATCCTAGAAGAAACCCTCCTCAGATCAAACAGAGAGAGAAAAGAGCTCATGAACAGAAAATTAGGCCTCATTTTCAAGAAAATTATGGTGATGAAGGTGAATGAGTAGTTGAGGAAGTTGAATAAAATCCGATAAATTTAATGGGGATTAATGAAGATGACTCTATTTTTCTCACTGAAGAAGAACAAGGATTGTTTTCACTGACCCAAACAAAGTTAGAATCTGAAGAATATGATGATTACAAACTGGGATTTTAGGTTGCCATTATGGAGGTTCACAGAAAATACAATTTAAGAAGCAAGAAAAAATTATGTAATTCTAATCAAAAGAATTCATAAAATTGTACCAAGAAAGTATCTGAATCTCATGTTAATAAAACAACAAAAAACTCAAAGAAAAATGTAAATAATTCAGAAAATAAAAATATAGAAATCAGTACCAAGACAATAGTGGATGTTCTTGCCAGAATTGCTCAGAGAGACATTCCTAATACCAACAAACAAACTGAAATTACCCAAAAGGTAGTAGTTTAAAGAACTAATTTGTCAAATTTGCTAAAAACTCAAACAACATTCAGTATTAAGAGTGAACTTGCTAAATTGAAAATATCTATCCCTCTGAGTGAATTGATCAACAAGAATGTGCATAGGTCTCAGGTCCTAAAATTACTAAAAATAGGGGAGATTACTGACACTAGCAACTTAGTTGATGAATAACCTGAACTTTTGTTCGGACCAGAAGTCGATTGTCCCAAGAAGGAGGAGTCCCTCCATTTTATATTAGTGTAAATGTTCATGAAAAAATTCTACATAACGCCATGTTGGATTCAGGTGCATCACATAACCTTATGCCAAAGGCTATCATGGAAAATCTTGGCCTTGAAATCACTAGACCTTATAAATATTTGTACTCTTTTGACTCCAGTAAAGTTAGGTGTCTAGGTCTTATCAAGGACCTTTGTGTCACTCTAGCTCATATAACAAAAAATATTTTAGTAAAGGATATAGTTGTAGATGACAGCCCCCCTAAGTATGGAATTATTTTATCTCACTCATGGGGAGCAAAATTACAAGGGACGTTGCAAATGGACATGACATATGCTACAATACTGATGTTTGGTCAGCCAAGAAGACTATATAGGGAAACACTAATGAAGTACATGGTAAGTAGTCAAGAAAAACCTCATGATTACCCTATGTAATCTATTCACACTGACCTTGACTCATTCATTCTGTATAATGATGAAGGCATTGAGTCACAGGTTTCCCATACAGAAAATAATCCTAAAGAAAATGATGACAATCAAATCCAAACATAAAAATGAGATCTTGAAAATGGACCTCTTTGGAACATGATTTTTGATGGCTCATGTGGAAAAGAAGGCTCAAGGGCAGGTATTTGGGTGTATAATGGAGGAAATAATAGTTAACAAGGTCATTCATACAAGTTGAATTTTAAATGAACAAACAACATAGCAGAGTATGAAGATTTGTTTTTTGGATTACAGATATTGAAAATATTAGGAGAAAAAGGGATCTCTTTACATGGTGATTCTGAGTTGGTCATAAAACAAATAAAAGTACAATATGCAACAAAACATCCTAGATTAAGAGCTTATAGAAATGATGTACTTGATTTCTTGAGAACATTTGACGAATAGGATTTATCAGTTATTCTCGTAAATCAAAATGTCCTAGAAAATGGCTTATCTTTTTCAGCAAGTACATGTAAACTGCCTCACCCAAACAAACAGTACACAATAGAGGTCAAGCATCATCCTTTTGTGCCAGATAACATGAGATATTGGCAATTTTTTGGCAGTGACAAACAAATTGAAATTTTCCTACAATCTAAGGATGAGTTTGAAGATAGCAATATAGATCTACATTGTGAGGAAGACAGTCCTATTGATAGCATAGAAAAACAATCTATTTTTTTTTTTTATGTAAACACAGGTGTAAACATTCCAACCGATAAAACTCTATATAACATTAAAATTCATAAAGAACCTGAAAAAGAAGAATTCAAAATAATTCAACTCAAAGAGAATACTCTACCTAGAGGGCCGGTCCCTTTACAAGAATTATTTGAATTTAATGATGTGGCTAAGAAACCAAAAATGTAACCAACTGGAACAAATATTGAAGAATGTAATATAGGCACTGAACAAAACCCCAAAATCATCAAACTATCAAAATCACTGCCTATCATTACAAAAATAATATATATAGCCATGTTCAAAGAATTTATAGATGTATTTTCTTGGAGCTATGAGGACTTATAATCTTATGATACAAGCATCACACAACACAAGATTCCAATCAAGGAGGATCAAAATCCTTTCAAACAGAAACTGCGTAGAATAAACCCTATTTTGATGCCTTTGGTTGAGAAAGAAATCAAGAATATGTATGAGTCAAAAATCATAGTTCCACTCAGATATTCCAAATGGGTATCCAAAATTGTGCCAATAGAAATAAAACAGGTGAAATCAAACTTTGTATTGACTTTAGAAATCTTAACAAAGTATCTCTTAAGGACAATTACCCTTTATAAAAAATGGACCACATATTGCAAAGGGTAGTGGGTTCCAATATGATTTCTTTGTTAGATGGCTTTTCTGGTTATAATCAAGTTTTAGTACATCCTAATGATCAAGACAAAACAACTTCTAATACTCCTTGGGGGACTTTCATGTATGTGAAAATTCCCTTTGGATTAATGAATGCTGGAGCTACCTTTCTGATGGCGGGTAAAACCCACACTCCCTTTATTTTTTGTGTTCCTACAAATGCATCCCAAATTTTCATCCACTACACATCTCTCAATTAGTCTCAACCTATACAATTCAACATTCTAATCCTGAGATGGAAATTTAACTAAGTAATCTGGGAGCTTTAATATCTCAAATCTCTGAGATTTGAGATATTAAATTAACACTTTTATGGCTATAAACCCCATCATATTAATCAACGTTTCAAATGTGCCTTATACACCCATTTATAGTGGTTGGAATCCCAACACCAAGTCTTCCTATGCGGAAGCCATGCAATAAAGCCCTCACATTCTATGCGGAAGAAAACCTTATTATAAACCCAGACTTTACAATTAACCCCAAGGCTTATCGTGCTATCGTTTAATTGAACATTCAAACCTAGTTAATTAGATACCAAGGCATATACATATCCGTCCGACCTTAATAAAGGACTAACACCAACCCATAATATTAACGCTCTATATTGCAATTGAACCATGCACCATATATTAAACCAAAACTTCGCAACCATATTAACATTTATTTAAACATGGTTGATAACCAAACAATTATGGGATAAATCGACTGGGCCCCAGCGTTAATGCAACCTTCACATCCAACGGTTGTTGGCTTGTCACTTCAGCTCTAATGATTCAATTCACCCAAATGCATATCGCGTGATTTAAATGCACGAGCGATAATTCACAAAAATTGCCACTCTCCTCCACATGTCATCCAACTACATATATCACGTTCAAAATTCAAATATAGCTTTCCACTTGTGAACTTGCGCGAAAAACACTAGCTTCTACCTCCAACCCACTGTCACTATTTTCTCTCCTCGTGGTTCCAATTCTTCCTTCATGGTTCCACCATTTCTCCAACGCCTTCTATATTCTGCCTTGAAATTTTCATGACACAGTTCTGTTCAACATATGTCTATGCACTTAAAACCTCTGCTATCATCAATATTAAATACACAATAGGCTTTACTCCGCTACCATCAATGTTAAATATAAAAACAGCTTTAGCACGAGCCCTCCATCACTATATCAATGCGTTACACATACACTTAGGAATCGAACCCTTTTCAATCTTGTTAACAACAAATTTAGGTAGACTTTCAACCACTCTACTAAAAGCGTAAACTCTCACATAGACACTTTGAAACAGTCCTCGCGCATACATTTCTTGTTCGTTAATCCTTAACATAGGGTTTCAATATGCATAAATGAATAGAATCAATCCGTTCGACCTCTATCAATATTCTACATAGAGAGCAATTAAACGAGCAACACAGTATATGTAAACCCCCATGAATTAACACTAATTTCTTATGTAGAATAGAGTGTCAATTAAACCCCCAAATTTTAGGGTATCTTCACACAGTTAAGCACAGGGATTCAGGACATTTTCACACATAATTTAACTCGATAAATGCACGGTAATACTGAAACAAATTCCTCATTATATAGTGAAGTTACTTACATCTTCCAATTGGCCTGATTTTCGATCAATTGGCCGTTCTGCAGCTTATTCTTTGCAGATCTCTCCTACATCTCTATGCAACCCTATGCAGGTCTATGTAGGTCTCCTTGGGCTATGCCTTCGAGACTTATTTTATACTACTGCTACAATGAATTTAATCAGACACCTACAATGACTCAACTAACTCTTCAATTTCCCAAATTCTAAGTTTAGCCTAACAAACTGAAATATATTTGACTTCTCCTGTCCTCTAAGCATTCGAGGCAGTTATAATTTTTCTTTCTACATTTAACTAAATATCGCTCAATTTATTCAATAATTACATGAGAAAGAAAATATGAAACCCCCTATGTCTATCTATATACAAAATATTGTCTTGGGCCTAATGCCCCTGCATCAGATTCCCCAGGTTAAAATGGTTCACGATCTCCTGATCAAGTGGTTTCATCTTTGTCTACCTGGATCCCACACTTTGTTTTGTAGTTGATCACCTGTTACAATACTCTTCTTCTAAAATTCTCCAAGCATCCATACATTATGCTGCAGCTTTCCACTGGCTACACTTTTACATTCTCTTTCTGTTTTTCTTTTGTTGCTACTTCTTTGTTTCTTTTTTTCTTCCTTTTTCCAAGACACCTTCACCATCAGTTTTCTGATAAATTCAATTTCTCTGTCTAATATGTCTTCTGACTATGGGATACTAGTTCTCCTTGATTTTCGAACTCTCATTTCTTCAGTTCTTACTGCTGCCCTAGCTCCTGTGCTAGCTTAAGCTGTATCTGTAGCTCTTCTTACTGCCATGCTTACTTTTTGAAATCTTGCGGTTGCTCTAGCTCCCGCTCTAACTGCCACCCAATCATCCATACCCTCTTGTCCTCTGGAATAGTATAACTCTCCCAGATTGTCATTCATGACAATTTCTTCAGTCTCTAACTTCAACAATTCTCTGGACTGGTATTTAAATTGCCAGTCATCACCATCACTTCTTTTCTTCTTCTGTACTAAACGTGCCTTAGTCCTTCCATCAGTGCCTGCAATCATAAGACAAACATAAAAAGTATAAGCTCCTTGTGTCTCTTCCTCCTCTTCTAGCAACATTTTAGTTTGTTGCTCTAGCATTTCTTCCAGCAACACTCCAAGCTGTTGTTCTTATAATTCACACAGTAAACATTTCAGCCACTTATTTTGTGCTTGTCTCTCATCATCAGCATGCTGTAAATTGAACTCAGCATGTTCTTCTTCTTCTTCCTGGGAAATCCTCAGTAATTTCCTTCCTTCTTTTTGAATCACTTCAAGCTCTTCAAGTACCGTATTCTCATCTTCTATCAGAGTAAAACTTTGATTTCCCACTGCAGTAGTAGCCCCAAAAGTCTACTATATAGCCTTATCTCCAAATTTCTCTTGGCTATTCGAACAAGCCAATTCTTCCTTGTCATCTGCAGAAATAACAAGTTCATTTATAGGAGGCATGATAGCCTCACCTCCCTCCTTCTGTAACAATTCATCATCCTTCAAAACAACTCCAAAAGATGGATTGTTCTCTGCCATACTTTTCAACACAGCCAAATTGTTAATTTCAAAACTACAAGACCTAATGGTCTCAATTGATGACTCCATCACCAATTCATCTCTATATTCATCCCATTGTGTCTTCACATTCTGCAATCCCCAATTCTGAAATTGAGGTTTCCTCTCTTGCACAGGATCCTATTGATCCAGCATATTCTCCAGCAGCTCAATTTCTCCATTCCAGGGATCAAACATTCCCATAGAATCTTCTTCCTTCTCTTTCAATTGACTGCCCAATGCTGTCAATTTTTCCATCATCAATAGAATCTACATTCAAAAAACAATTGTCAAAACAAAATTCATAAGGCCTCAGTGCCTTTCTCTGTTCTGCCAACATCTCAGTATGATGTCCCAAATTTCTTTCCTTCTTTATCAGCACATCAGTATGCTGATTCCAATCCTTCTCTAGATACTCAATCACTCTGAGTATTTTCTCCTTTAGCTGAGAATTTGTCATTTGCTCTTTATTCCTTTGTGGCCTCTTCCATTTTACCTTCTTATTCATCAACCAACCAACTCTCTGGTTTTCCTCTATCATTCTCTCCAGTTCATAAAGCTGCTTGTTGATCTCAGCTATCTCTTTCCAACACTCTTCATCAATGAGTTTCTTCCTCATGCCATTTTCTTTGGCATCTTCCCTCACTCTTCTGATGTGGCCTCTCTCAGAACCTCTGCAATCTCTACTATGGCTGTCAGTAGTCATTCTCTCCTCCAGGAGTTATTTACTCACAAGTTGCACCAAGCCTCTGCAACAATAAGCTCTCTTTCTGTAACTTACCTCACCAATCCCTTCCTCCGGATCCAGCTTCTGGAAAGTACTGTTCCCCTATCTGCTGGAACCTTCTGAGCACTCTCTTTTGCTCTCTCTAGGCTTCACTTTGCAACTTCTCAAGAACAAATATGTTCTTCCTTCATCCAACCTCTGTTGGGAATTCTCTAGGTTCTGCCACACTTCTTCTTCACTTAGAATCCCTTGCTAGACTCTTCTATCACTGCTCTCAAAGCTTGTGATCTGCTTCTTGTTGAGATTCCTTCCTCAATTGCTTGCACTCTACATTCTACAAAAAATACCTTCAAACCAGAGTTCAAATAAGGCTCATCCCTGAATGATATTTCTTCTTCTTTCACTTGTAGTGCATCTCTATCTGCTGCAATCTTCAAGACTCTCTGTCTTCAACTCCAGATTCTGCACCTCTGGAGACCTTCACTGCATGTCAAATCAAATCTGAAATTTCTCTGTTAAACATATTTAAACATCAACTTTTCTTTCCTGTTTTAGTACAAGGGCATTTCAGAAATAAAATTTCAAAGAGCTATTTCAATTCTAGCTCAGATACCACATGATGGCAGGTAAAACCCACAGTCCCTTTGTTTTTTGTGTGCCTACAAATGCATCCCAAATTTTCATCCACTACACATCTATCAATTAATATCAACCTATACAATTCAACATTCTAATCCTAAGCTAGCAATTTAACTAAATAATCTGGGAGCTTTAATATCTCAAATCTCCGAGATTTGAGATATTAAATTAACACTTTTATGGCTATAAACCCCATCATATTAATCAACGTTTCAACCGCGCCTTATACACCCATTTATAGTGGTCGGAATCCCAACACTAAGTCTTCATATGCAAAAGCCATGCAATAAAGCCCTCACATTCTCTGCAGAAGAAAACCTTATTATAAACCCAAACTTTACAGTTAACGACAAGGCTTATCGTGCTATCGTTTAATTGAACATTCGAACCTAGTTAATTAGATACCAAGGCATATACATATCCGTCCGACCTTAATACAGGACCAACACCAACCCATAATATTAACGCTCTATATTGTAATTGAACCATGCACCATATATTAAACCAAAACTTCGTAACCATATTAACATTTATTTAAACATGGTTGATAACCAAAAAATTATGCAATAAATCGACTGGGCCCCAGCGTTAATGCACCCTTCGCATCCAACGATTGTTGGCTTTTCACTTCAGCTTTGATGATCCAATGCACCCAAATACATATCGCATGATTTAAATGCACGAGTGATAATTCACAAAAATTGCGCGATGGAAATGGTATTACAAAACCACTCTCCTCCACGTGTCATCCAACTACATATATCATGTTTAAAATTCAAATACATCTTACCACTTGTGAACTTGCACAAAACCACTGGCTTCTACCTCCAACCCATTGTCACTGTTTGCTCGCCTCGTGGTTCTAATTCTTCCTTCATGGTTCTGCCGTTTCTCCAATGCCTTCTATATTCTGCCCTGAAAATTTCATGACATAGTTATGTTCAACATATGTATATGCACTTAAAACCTCCACTATCATCAATATTAAATACACAACAGGATTTACTCTGCTACCATCAATGTTAAATATACAACCAGCTTTAGCACGAGCCCTCCATCACTATATTAACGTGTTACACAAACACTTAGGAATCGAACCCTTTTCAATCTTGTTAACAAAACATTTAGGTGGACTTTCAACCACTCTACTGAAAGCATAAACTCTCACACAGAGACTTTGAAACAGTCCTCACGCATACATTTCTTGTTCATTAATCCTTAACATAGGGTTTCAATATACATAAATGAATAGAATCAATCCTTTTGACCTCTGTCAATCTTCTACATAGAGAGCAATTAAACAAGCAACACAACATCTGTAAACCCCCATGAATTAACACCGATTTCTTATGTAGAATAGAGTGTCAATTAAACCCCTAAATTTCAGGGTATCTTCACACAGTTAAGAACAAGGATTCAGGACATTTTCACACAGAATTTAACTCGATAAATGCACAGTAATACTAAAACAAATTCCTCATTATACAGTGAAGTTACTTACATCTTCTAATTGGCCCAATTTTCAATCAATTGGCCCTTATGCAACCTCTTCTCTGTAGATATCTCCTATAGCTCTATGCACCCCTATGCAGATCTATGCAAGTCTCCCTAGGCTATGCCTTCGAGACTTATTTTATACTGCTGCTATAATGAATCAACTCAGATACCTACAATGACTCAACTAACTCTTCAATTTCCCAAATTCTAAATTTAGCCTAACAAACTGAAACTAATCTCACTTCTCCTGTCTTCTAATCATTCAAGGCAGTTACAATTTTTATTTCTACATTTAAATAAAGATCACTCAATTTATTCAATAATTACATGAGCAAGAAAATATAAGACCCCCTATGTCTATCTATATACAAAATATTATCTTGGGCCTAAATGCCCCTGCATCACTTTCAAAGGGCCATGGAAATTGTATTTGCTGATGAAATTGGCCATTTTATTTTAATTTATTTGGATGATATTACTGTGTATTCTAAAACTGATGAAGAACATTTAGCACATTTAAGAATATTTTTTTAAAAACACAGAAAGTTTTGAATTTTCCTTAATCCTAAGAAAACATTGTTTGGACTTGAAGAAGGAAAATTACTAGGTCACATTATTTCTCAAGATCGAATCAGAATTGACCCTACCAGAATTGAAGGAATACTAAATATCATTCATCGTAGAAATCTTAAAGAAATTCAATCGTTCATTGGTAAAATTAAATTTTTGAGGAGATTTATAAATAACCTCGCAGAACTTTCGAGGAATATTACCAATATGCTCAAGAAATATTTAGAAATTAAATGGAGCATAGAAGCTAAAAAATATTTTGATTTAGTCAAGCAAGCATTGAAAAAAGCCGCAGTCCTAATTAGGCTAGATTTTACCAAACACTTCATGTTTTTTTCTTTTTATTCTGAACATACTATTGTTGTTGTTTTATTGCAGAAAAAAATGAAGGACATGAACAACTAATAGCTTTTTTCAACAAGGGATTAAGAGATGCATCATTTAAATATAATATCATGGAAAAAAAGGATTTTTCTTTGTTTGAGGCATTAAAGGATTTTTTAGTCTACATTATACATTCACATATCATTGCTTATGTTCCAGATGCAGTTGTTAAAGACATCTTAACACAGAATGGTCCTGATGAAAAAGAGGCAAACAGATTGTTGTGATCTTAGAATAAGATTTGGAAATCAAACCAATTAAATTGATTAAAGGCCAAGGATTAGCCAAATTGATGGTTGAATAAAAATTTTGTGCACTGGACATCAAGATGGTATATTCATTGGATGATCA